>CAUYLG010018313.1:0-190675 GCA_963573385.1 Cacajao melanocephalus
TTAATTCACTTATATTCCTCTCTAAATTGTCTATTCTCGTGAGCATTTCGTCAAACCTTTTTTCAAGGTTCTTAGTTTCTTTACATTGGGCTAGAACGTGTTCTTTTAGCTCAGTAAAGTTTCTTATTATCCACCTTCTGAAGCCTAATTCTGTTAATGGATCTCACTCGTTCTCCATCAGGCCTTGTTCCCTTGTCGATGAGGAACTATGATCCCCTGTAGAAGGAGAGGCATTCTGATTTTGAGTATTCTCAGCCTTTTTATGCTGATCTCTTCCCATCATTGTAAGTTTATCCACCTGTTGTTTGTAATTGCCAACTTTCAAATTAGGTCTCTGAGTGGATGTCCAACTTGTTGATTCCCAGCGCCAAAATCTGAGCAACCCACTGTGCCGACTAAAACAGCGGCATTAAGATTCATGGTGCTTTTCTGCCCGGGAATCTCCGGTCTGGCTTCCCTCTTGAATCCCTTTTTCAATCAGGTAAATAGGCGAATCTGCCTTCCTGGAGCTCCAAACGTCGACCAAAAGGGGACTCAGTCCCGTTTACTCTGCACAGAGAACCGCCGTGCCGGGGTGCCGGCAAAACCACCACGCCAGCCACAAGAGTTGCTCTGGCGACCCGTGGGGCTCCTCCGCTGGGAATCTCCTGGTCCACGGGAAACAAAAATTCATCTGTAAGTGTGGCGTCCTCTCATTCTGTGCGCTTTCTCTGGGAGCTACAATCCTGAGCTGCTAGTAGTCAGCCATCTTGGATCTCTCTCCAGCTTTGGGTTTTCATTAAGGCCATTCCCCCTTCATTCTCCATCTGCTCCTTTCCCTGATACAACATCTTCTCCAGATTTGCTTTTCATTCTACAAAACTCACTTATGAGTGCCAAGTTTAGACAAAGCATCCAACTAGGGGTCCATTTATTTATTCATTCAAATATATGTGTTGAATTTCTACAAAATGCTAGATAAGGTGCTAGGCATTTTACATGTTATTTCATTTACTCACCCCAAGAACCCTTCAAAGTGGGTATCATCATTACTGATTTAAATTATAGAAACCCAAGTGTCAGGTTCATGACTACACCAAATGTCATGCTGAGGTCCAAAGGGAGTGGGTGGATGAGCCAGAAAGAACACTCAGGGCTGTAAGCAGGTGAAAGAATTTAATACAGCAGCAGCTCTCATCAACAGCTTTCTTATACTAGCTCTCTTTTTATCTCGGCTGTCTGCTTCAGCTCTGTGGCTCCTGCAGCCCCCACGCCTGCAGCTGCATGGTTGGCTCTCCCTTGGCTTAAGGGTCAGCAGCTGACTTCTTTCTGTCTTTGGGCATGAGCAAGCCGAGCAGTGCCCTGGCTCCCTCCTGTCCATCTGCAAAGATGGACAGCTGTAACTCTCTCTCTTTCGCTGGGTGCCAGTGTGCCTGCACAGTGTCAGCAGGGAAATCATACATTTTACAGACAACAGTGGCTTAGGGCCAAGGGACGGCCTTCCTGTGTTATGGCTACACGGCTGTGATAACAAGTGGAGTTAAACACATGTGCTCTGATCTCGTCGTCTCGTGCAGGGTGTAAACATCCTACTTCGGCCTATCCTTGACCAAAGCACAGCCATGTTCCTTACACCAAGGTATGTGGTTAAATTAAGTAAATTGCCATTGGATATTAATGTAAATGTAGAACTGAAATTCAACCTAAGGGTTTGTCTTTCTGCAAAGTCCTTGCTTTTAACCACTATAAATCATTTCTTCCTAGCAACAAACCGGAGCTAGGAGATCTGGGTTGTTGTTTATGTTACATAAGGAAGGGTGGGAGGAATTGGGGATACTGAGCCTGGCAAATGGTGCCACTAGATATTTGATGAATTTGATGTGGAAAAGGAATAAATAATTAGGGGCTGTGGGTTTTTGAATGGTAGAAGATACGTGGAGAAATATTTTAGTTCAAAATGTCAAAGGGTTTTTTATGAGTTCGAACTCTCCAGCAAATAAATGTACCTACTTCCCTACCCTCAACCTGGCCCCAGCCAGAGAGAAAGGAGTACCTGTAATTTGAAGAACTCAAGCACAGTCTGTATAATCACTGTCAGGACTTTTCTATTATAAGGAGGATTCAGGCAGCTGGTGAGCAGGTGAATAAGATGAGTTGGATTTGTGATTCTTTGACTTCCTGGCCTTAATACCAGGAGTCTATAGGACCTGGAATCAGTTTCTTCACCTGTTTAGGCTTCTCCATTTGTTAAGGTTATTTCTTGCTCTGATGTTCTTAGATTGTAATTCTAAGAACAAGGTTAAAACTGTATCTATGGATATAATGACAAGTATGGCTTTTTTACTATTTTAGTCTGACAGAGGTTAGCATAATGTTGAAATCATGAGTTTTGTTCCATGGTTTGCTGGCTCAATCCTGGCAGACTTGAGCCTGAGGTCAAAGTCTTCTCTTACTAATTTACTCTTATTTCTTTCTCAGTTTAATTCAAAGTTTGTTTTATTTAGCATCTGGGATAACTGAGGAAAAAGTCTTCTTATATACTCCCAGACTCCCAGTGTGAAGATGTCCTGGTCCTTCTAGAATTATGGTTCAACTATAAAGAAGGGTGAGCTAGATCAGGAGTGACTGGCAGCCAGAGAAAGGACTTGTGGCAGGGCTGGAGATCAAGGAGAGTGAGAGAAGGTGGTTGGTACAGGCATCAGGTGACATTCTACAGATAGTAGAACAGTTTATAAGCAACCCTCATAAAGGGTTGCTGCAAGGATTACCTGTGTTAAATATATGTTACATGCTCAGAATGGTGTTATGTAATAATAGATATAGTAGATAATACTGTTTTACTGTTATGACTATTTTTATCCTCTGTGCAGCAACCACACTTAGTAGGTGCTCGATAAATAGGTGGTGAATGAACAGAGGAATGAACAAATAGCCCCTTTAGAAAGTAGTGGGTTTTTTTTAATAATGATTTAATGGCAAAAGTCATCGTTGCATGTCTTGGTAATGGTAAGATTTTTACAGAGGAAATGAGAGAGCCCTGTAAAACCTGGCATCCTAATGATATCATACCATTATTGTGAACTGTCAGTCCAAATATTTCACTGTGATCCTTTTTATGGTGAAACTCTTGGAAATAAGATGGCCTATAAAAATATGATTATGAGATGAGTATTTATCATTATTATTGCCTTTGCCAATTTCTAAGCCTGAATGAGCTTTTATTTGAGCCAAACAGTTCAAGATTGTTCTTTTTCTGTTTTTTTTAAGTGACCCAAATGCCTTTAATTTAGGAAACAAATATGCATATTTATTCCTTATATTTATAGCTAAATATATGTATGCATTAATGTTCACTGGGCTAAACTGTCTCCTGTTGTATTGAAAAGGGTGCAAATTCAAACTTCTTCTAGGCATGTGTGAGAGAGGCCACCACATCCTATCTTGAGTCCTTGCTCGATTGAGCCAAGGCCTCTTCCCTTGCAGCCCAGGTAGAGGTTGCATGCAGAGAAGCAGGCAAGCTGGAGAATTACCAAACTGCATGCTCACTTCAGGAAGTCATCAAATTTACATGCAAATGTACCCAGGTACTCTCAGTGAAGCTCATGTACATCAAACCTTGGATCGTCCAATCTACCAGATCTGCTAAGTTCCTGACCTGGCAGTTAGGGACACCAAATCATACAATTAGAGTCTGGGTTATAGAAAGAAGTGTGTGCTGTCTGTCACCTAAGGTTTTCCATACTGAGATCACTTGGGGTCTTCCCTTCAATCTTGTAGGCCTAAAAACTGGAATTTGCCAGGCTACCCAGTATTTAATATATAGTTAATGGCTCAATAAATACTGGAAATTAATATTCTTATTTTCTCTAACTTGGTGGCCTATTGCCAAGTTTTGAGAATTCTCTCACTGTTGCTATCTATATCTTGAAATTCCCAAGTTACCTTTCTTAAAAGAGGATCCCCAATGAACTTTATGTTGCCAGATTGAGTGGGAATAGTGACACTATTTCTCAGTCTTATGGTAAGCCCCTTCCATTGGCTTATCAAATCCTTTACAAGAACCCTACAAAGTATGTGTCATATTTTCCACTGTATGTGGAGGAAACTGAGGTTCTAAGAGGTTATACAATTTGCTCAGCTTCCTTAGCTAATATGCTGCAAAGGCACAATGTGAATTAGTTTCTGCCTTTACTTCTCATACTTCTAACAGTGAAATCTATACTGTCGAGAGGCAAAGCGGGAAAGAGACAAAAGGAGGAGAGAACAGGAGAGAAGGGAACTGGGGCAGGAGAAAACGGATGTTTGAAGGGGCAAAAGTATAACTCAGAGCAGTGCAAACTCACTAACTAGGTTTTCCACTCTTTATAATTTAATCTATAGTAGCATCTGGTGGAAATTGTTAGTGGTCAACTTGTGGAACTGCCAGCAAAGCCTACATTTTGAATGTTGAGTGGAGCATACCCGTTTGCTTGGTCTTGGGATGAGAGTTGGGCAAAGATCAAAGTGAGAGAAGATATTCAGGAAACACATTTTTTTAACTGCCTGCAGGAGGAAACTTTTCATGACTGGAAAGTGCAGGCCATTACTGCCAACCCTGGAGCATGGAGACTTTACTTCATTAATCATAGCTGTCAGGGTCCTTTCAGTAAACAGCAAGCTGTTGACATACAAAATATCTTCTGTATTTCGTGGAAAAGCAAAAGAGGGAAATGGTAAAATATACAAGTCATCAAAGTAAATGCTTCCTAGAGTCAAAATAGAATGTTGCATGACCTTACTAAATTCAAGGCAATGTAGAATACTGAAGACATTGGAAATCCTCAAGAGAGCATTTTTCTATTTAGATATAGCTTATATTTTTTATGTTTAGATATAGCTCTTGTGAAGAAAAATGCAGAGTAAGTACAGATGCAGTGATGACAAGACATCATTGATAAAGGGAAGATGTCCAAACTGTAATGCAATCACAGTTGTTTATATGTAATTGTAAAATATGTGAGGCATGCATGTGGTTGAGTGCAAATCTTCACCTTTATAGAGCTGTCTCTCCTGGTTTATAAATAGGATAAACAGGGCTTGGGCTGGTGGGCAGAGTTGGGACTTAGAGTCAGACAGGTCATCTGGAAAACATACATTGCCTGATATGGTTGGAAAAAGCAGCTGAATCCCATTGATAGATTTCTTTGAAAGTCAGAAGAGGAAGGTGGTCAATCAGAGGGAGGCAAGGCTAACATCAAACCCAAATGGGGAGAAATGGAATTAGATTTGGAAACTTGGATCAATGTAGGAGCAGGTTGAGAAGAATGTCACAGATTTTGGGGGGACAAAAGCCATAATTGTACATATCTGTGTAAGATAAACAGCAGTTTCTGCCATTTTCACCACTACTACTTTAGACTATGCCTCCATCATTTATAATTGGCATATCTTAGGAGCTACCTGGCCAAGTGGCCTTCCTGCTTCCACTCTTGCTTCCCTGTAGACTGATCTTCCATAGTGATCTTTTTGTGTAAATCAAGTAATACTACTCCTCTGCTTAGACACCCCAGTGCCTTTCCATTAAAATCAGAATAATATCCAGATTTTTTATCATGGCCATCCAGTTCCTCTGTTACCAATCCCCCATCGTTCTCTCAACTCAAATTATTTTATTCTTCCTCTGATTTATTCTGCTATAATTCCACTTTTTTTTTCTTTTTTCTTTTCTCATGCATATAAAGTTGTGTCTGCTTCAAGGACTTTGTAGTTGCTATTCTGTTACCAGGAACAGTTTTTTTTTTCTGACATTCACAGTCTTGACTTCTATTTATGATTTACGGTTCAATTCAGATATCTCCTACTTACTCAGATATTTCTTACTTACTCAGAGGGGTCTTTTTAAACCTTCTTATCTAAAATAGTACATAGCAATTCCTAATAGTATATATTTTTTATTTTTTAGTTTGGGAGACCTGCATGGACAGGAAATCTTTTTTTAGACAGAATCTCACTCTGTTGCCCAGGCTGGAATATGGAACACAGTGGCATGATCTCGGCTCACTGTAACCTCTACCTCCTGAATTCAAGCGATTCTCATGCCTCAGCCTTTTCCGAGTAGCTGTGATTACAGGCTTGAACCACTACACCCCACTAATTTTTGTATTTTTTGTAGAGATGGGTTTTGCCATGTTGGCCTGGCCGGCCTCGAACTCCTGACCTCAAGTGATCCGCCCACCTCAGCCTCCCAAAGTGCTGGGATTACAGGCATGAGTCACCATGCCGGGCCTAAGAAATCTTTTTATATCTGGATTCAGATATAAAGTATAACAGATTGACAGACTAGCTTGCTAGCTGTGAACACTGGACTGCCGCCTGCCAAATGGTGAATACCATAAACTGTCCATGCCAGTTCAGCATCTATAAAAAATTGTTATAGTCAATGTGATAATGCATGTGAAAGGGCCTGGAAAATGTAAGAGAAGCCAGTTGCTCTTAGGCAAAGAATCATGAATTACACATGCAGATGTAAGGAATTTATACTTTACTCAACATAAATTCAAGCAGAAAAAGAAAAAGTTTCTTCAAGAAAATGTGGTTTCGAATTTTTTCAATTAAGAAAATCATATAAGAGAAATATTCATTTCAGAGGCCATTTGTCATAGATTCTAGAATCGGAAGACAGTTAGCAAATTATGTGTCCAGTATCCTGCCTTCAGAAACATCATTCATGGACTATTAGGAAAGCAGGGGAATCTGTGTTTGAATATTGACTCCGTTCCTGTCTAGCTGTGAAACCTTGAGCAAGTCACTTAAGCTCTTTGTGTCTTAGTTTCTTTATCTGAAAAATTTATAAAATATAATATCAACCTGGAATATAATTCTAGCCAGAATATATAAAATAATATGTGGAAAAAACTTTGAGCAGTGCCTGTTTAATAAATACTAGCTATAATTATCTTCATCTTGAAACAATGTGACCGAATTTCAGAACATTATAGGGACTTATTCAAAGCTACACAACTAACATGTTGTGAGGCAAGATCTAGAACCTAGGACTTCTGCATCCTGAAACATTGTGGATTTAAGCATTTAAAAAACATTTATGCAGTTAAATATTCTTAACACCTGAAACAGACATTGATACAAAACAATGTATTATAATAATTTTTCTAAAGAGAAAAAATATACATAGATATGCATGAGAAGCATGGAAAGAGGTATATCAAAATGCAAATAGTGAGTATGTGGCAGAGGGAGTTTGAGAATATGAATGATTTTGTTTGTCTTCTGCTACTGTGTTTTCTATATGACTAGCAATTCAGCAGATAATGACTTTCATAATCAGAAAATTGTTATTAAAAAGGCTAAGCAACAATAACACTAGCAGCAAGAATAAAAATTCTGCATGTTTTGAATACATGTTTTTGACAAATCTTTGTTTTACTTGCACTGTGCTAAAGTTTGAATGTTTGGGACTTCCACAACTCATGTTGAAATTGAATTGCCATTGTAGCAGCATTAAGAAGAAGTAGGACCTTCATGAGGTTATTAGGCCATGAGGGCTTCATGCTCATGAGTGTAGTTGGTGCCGGTATAAAAGAATGAGTTTGGCCCCTCTTGTTCTCTCTAGCCTTCTTTCTTTCCACCATGTTATGACATAGCAAGAAGGCCCTCACGAGATGCTGACACCTTGATTTGGACTTCCCAGCCTTCAGAACTATGAGCTAATAAATTTCTGTTCATTATAAATTACCCACTCTCAGACATTCTCTTATGGCAGCACCAATTAGACTAAGATACACTACTTTACATTTCCCAGACAATTCTAATTTAGATTCTTGCTGAGCTCCCATAGAACCTGGTATATACTCCAATCTCCCACATTGCTGTACTTGAATTCTTTGTTTAGGTGTCAGTTTCCTCACCTATTTATAAATTATTTTTTATCCTGCGTACCTCATACAGTGGCATATTAAAACATTTAATGAATGATAAATCCATCAAGATCCTGACTTTAGAGATAGTATTCCGGAGGACCACTTTAATTCCACAGTTACTAAGATGACTGTAAGAACCCCATTGTCTATACTAGTGAGTTATTTTTAGTTTTTGGTATTCTATTTCAAACTAAATCTTCTTATGTCTCCAATTGTTTTCCCTTTTATAGTAAAATATTCACAAATCATATTTAGCATTTCCACTTTATATACAATATAATTATTCCATATCAAATGTTACATCCCAATTTTACATGGAATTTAATATTACATTCCATATCAAAAATAATTTTATAATCCTCCTCAGAAAAATGCCTTAGAAATTTGACCACGCTGCCCCTTAGTATGATTTCATATCATTAGTGGGTTTCATGGACATTTTTATAACTTACTAAAATACTTTATAATCTTGAGTTTCAAGGCTCCTCCCAGAAACTTTTGAGCCCATTTCCTTAGTGGAGTTATAAATGAGAGTTTAAAAGGCAATGAAAAGTGTGTGAACTATTGGACAGCTTCTCAGTACTGGTGTGCATAACACACCTGCTGGATTCTTACAGCTTCTGATGGCTTCTAGGGGCCCGGCTTTGGTGCCTGCAGAGGCTAAAGTAGCCTAGTGTCTTTCATTAAGAGCCTCCAGATAGATACCTGCAGAACACTTCAAAATAGTTATATAGATGTTTTCATGTGGTCCAATTAAAAAAAGAATTAGTGGTACTGAACAATGCATCTCCCAGAGAAATAAATAGTAATTCTGTAAACAGAGAAGCCAACCAGCTTCTGACTGCCAGACATTATCAAGAATCTTAACTACAGAAGACATTTGAGGTAGAGAACTGGAGGCCCCATTAATCCCCTATCCTCCACATTCTTCCTTTATTTGCTCATATACCTCACTGAAGAATCATCAGTTAAAACTGAGAGGTAAGGTATATAAGATATCACACAGTTTTAATCTTGAATATAGTACCTAGGCTTTCTAGGCCTCAGCTATAAAAATAATAATAATAATCAAAGCAGTAATAACAGCAACTAACATTTATTGAGGATTCACTTAGTCTCAGGTACTATTCTAAGTGCTTCACGTGTATGACTTCCTTTTATAAAATGCTATCCTCATGCAGTTTGTTGTTAGAATTAAGAGAAATGACCCAGGCAAAGTTTTTAGCACAGGGCCTTTCCCATAATACTGACTTTTTAGAAAAATTAGCTGTTTTTAAATTGTTAATAAAGAACAACAATAATAAATCCCTCCTATTCCAAATAAAACTCTAAGAGGCTTTTTAAATTTCTTGGTTTACAGATGAAGCCCCAAGGCTTTGTAACATCCCAGAATGACCCACAGCCCAGCTCAGTGCCTGGCACAAATTAAGTAGTCAACAAATATAAAAATCATTAATATCCTAACTTGTATAGATTCGTTTGCAAGTTGGTTTTGCAGAGAAGAGAGTATGTAGTTTTCTTTCAATTCTCAAAATAGTTCATGGTCTAAGAAATAAAGAGAACTACTACTTGAAAAGAGAATTTGTCACTGCATGAATAACAAGGTCTAGTAAGAATCATGAGGAAGCGTGGAGGAAAGATGTGAGTAGGTCTGGCTCCCCACCATAAGAAGGTTTGGAATAGCCTTGTGATGTTATTCTCTGGGCTGGCAGTTCAGGATTGTTTCCTCTCCCCACCTGGAAATTCCCATTTGCCCTCTGAGGGCATTTACATAAGACTCTGTGGGATTACTGGCTGTACATCTAGGCTTGAGTGGAGTGATTGGATGCCAGATAATTTCGTTCTGGTTTTGTAGGAATCATAGAATGTTAGCACTGGAAAGAACCTCATACATAATCTATTTCAGGGCTTTCAAATTTGTAGCAGATGTGTCACCATTCCTCTTCCTGCACCCATAGAAGATATTTCTAACTAGGGATGGCACTCTTCCTTCTGTGTCTTTTGAATCCTTCTTATAATAATATTGTATGCAAGCATTATGAATAGATTGAAATTAGCATGCGCAAGGAAAACAGTTTTCCATCACTATCACATGTCCAATATCCTCCTATTACAGCTGGGAAACTCAATGACATTTGGTAAGTCTATGAATTAGATCTGATTACTATGAAGTGAGTGATATGAAAGCTTTGAGGCATGAATCGTTGTGACTTCACACTACAAACATTTTAGTACCGAATATAATTTTATTTGCCACTGTTGTTATTTTTTCCTCATTTCTTAGAATAAAGAAGGAAACTCTTGTGATTATCTTGTGTCTACACAGAAGTCTAGAAAGCAACAAAAAGTGGGGCCCTGAGTAATAAAAAGAAATTATAAGTGATTTTAAGCTCAACAAGTTAGTTAAGCAAAGTTTCAGGTCTTAGATTACTCTCTCTCATTTCTCAGTATCCTTGAAAAAAGTAGTTTGGGAAAGTCCTGTACTTAAATTTAAGAGACCATGGGCTGTTATAACTGACGGAGGATAAGTCACTTAGCCTGTCTCAGCCTCAGTTTCCCCTACTGTAATAGAAAGATAATAGACACTTCATGGGAATGGAAAGCTTGTTTTCTTATTCAAAAGCAAGGAGAAAATAAATGTCTGTTGAACAGAAGAATATGAACATTCATTCATTAATTTTTCTCTTGTATATGTGTGTGTGTATCTGTGTATATATACAACATGAAAGCATATTTAAGGTGAGAGTTAGAATTGGCTAGGGAAAGACACTAAATAAAGTGCATCTCCACTTTTTAAAACAGTTAATTAAATAATGTAGACCTGGCTTCAAAATTAAACATCATTGTAGTTTATAACTTAGGATGGAATGCATGCTCTCCATAAGGGTATAGGGTATGAGACTTGTCAGAAACTTTTCCAGTTGAGTTTATGAGAAAAACTGGAGAAAATTTGAGTCTTTAAGCAGACCCATAGAGATCAAATGTAAAGTTCTGGCACAGGCTAGATTTTTCTTGTGAGGATGTTAAGGTGCCTAGGGAGAAGAGAATTGCCAAATACGTAGCTATTCCTCTGCCTTCTTTATGATATACTCTAAGTAAACTGGCTTAAATCCAGTCTTTCTCTGTCCTTCTGCATTGATCCCTTTTTGAAATGTGAAAGTTACAGATGTAAATTACAAAGTAAGCCAGTATTATATGAAAACATATTTATTAGGTGAATAATAAAACTTAGCTAAGGAGTTATTAGAATTAGAATTCCCCCTACTTGAAGTACAAGTTTCCAGTAAACAAACAGAAGCAAAACCCCAAATGAGAAAGAATACATTGGTAACCTAAATCATAGGCATTTGGGGGTGTGTTCAAACAATCTATCTACTTCTTTGTAATTTACTGTAGCAGTGATGACAAAGCGTAGACATACAATGAGAGACAGCAAATCAGCATTATCAGTGTGACTGTGCAATCACTACAAAGCTTGGCCTTCTTAAATGTGGCCACTTTAACTGACACACACCCACAGAGGCACCAGAAATCTCCCTGCAAACGAGATTTGCCTATAGTTTTGCGGCAATACTGTTACAAAAACAAAAACAACTCTCAGACCATGGTTAATAAATAAGAGAGAAAGAAGAAGTAACAAAAAATTTCCATGGGTTGCCAGGCACACAAAGCAGCACCTTGAACTTCTTCTGAAAAACAGGCAACTTGGATAGCTTTTAGAGCCTAGGAGTGGAGTGAAGGCTAGAGGTTGAGAGGAGCTATGCACTATTCTTTTGGGTATTTCCACATAATCTGCAGGATGGGGAAGTTCAGTTCCCCACCACATAAACTGTACTCTTTTAGATGTGGCTGAAACAGGTATCACTGCAGAATTAGAAAGCCATCTAGAAATGACATTGCTTAAAATTGTTCTTTCCGGGCGATAATTCCATTAACAATCACATAAATAATGTACAAAAACAAAACTAAAAACAAAATCACTCAGGTCTCCAATTTTTCTTTCTTTTTAAAGATGACCTCAGATTTATTCTCAAAGTGCAAATCTGGATATAAAAAAATAGTAGGTATGGGGGAAATGTAGCCCCATCTTCTGTCCCCCACCCTCCAAAACGGGGCTGATTTGCTTCCTTCTCCCTAGCATTTGTACCCTTCCACTTATACTTTAAGATAATCATTTTTCAGCCGACCTAGTCGGGTCCCATGGCTCCTGATGGTGAGAGCCAGCAGCTCGTATTTGTCCCTGAGCCCCACAGAGATGGCCAGTGTCTCCTTCAACAGGGACCTGGTGTGGACCAGCATTCCCAGAAAGTCCTCGTTGAGCCTGCTCTCCTGCCGGCTGTCCTGTTCCTGGCCCTGCTTGAACTTGCTCTCCAGCTCAGTGAGGGATTTGTCCGAATTGGAGTAGGCATCCCCGATCTGGTGGGACTCCCGCCGCAGGTATTTGCCATAGCTCTCTTCCCCGTCCAGGTCGTAGGAGATGCTTTTGCTGATGCCCTCCAGCACACGCCCAGCATCCTCCACTTGGCGGCCCAGCACGGTGAACTCCTCCCTCAGGGTGAGGCTCAGCAGGCTGCCGGCCTGGCTCCCCTCCCCCTGGGAGCAGCGCCTGTGGTCACTCACCCTGAAGAGCAGCTGGCACTTCTCGGGGTCATCGTTCTCCTCATAGTCCCCATCGGGCACGAAGTAGTGGTGCAGAGTCCCATTGGACATCTCCGGGTAGAGGGGGCCATCGAAGTAGCCTTGACACAGGTGGCAGAAGAAACTCATGCAGAGGAACTTCAGAAACACCATTCTGGATATTCAGGATGGCCAGGGACCCCAGGAGAAGACTTTTCACCCAGGCACAAGGAAGGGAGTGTCTTTGAGAGTCAGCGTCTCCCTGAGACAGCGTCAGCGTCCGCCTCAGCCTCAGTCCCAGCCAGCTTGCTGCTCCCTGGCCCCCAGTCCCCAGCAGGCTTCATGTGGCTCTGCACACCAGCGTCTGGGTAGCGCGGCCGCAGCAGCGCAGGATGCACCTACCCGTGCGCCTCTCGCTCGGTGGCTGGAACTCCGCCGGCCCTTTCCCGGGCGCAGGACAGGCGGAGCGGAGCGGAGCGGCGCTGGCAAGATGCTGGCTCCGTTGCCCTTCTCCCGGAGTTTCCCCTTGCTCCCGGAAGATGGAGCGTGTAGCTGGAGAGAAAGGCTCTTGCCCCCTGATAGTATTTCAATTTCTGGACTGGGTGGGAATGCGGAGAGTTTCCTTTGGCTAAAGATATCCTGAGGATCTCTCTGCTCTCAAATTACAGCTGGTTTCGTCACTTGGAAGCCAGGGAACAAGTTTGGAAGAAAACCTCTTACCAGGTCTCCGCTATTAAAGGTACAGGGTCTTTTTTTAAAGACTGGTAGGGGAGACTCTAAAATAGAATTTAGCTTGAAGGAGAAAATGAGAAGAGAATAAATGGAATTTCCACAACAAAACCTGGTTTGTTAGTGACATATTGGGAGGGAGAAGGAATGATTACCCTGGAAAAATGCCATTCCACGTGTCTCAATAAATATCAGTTAGGTTGGATTTTTGAGTATGTCTGTTTTTATCTTTAAAAGTTTGTGACTTTGAAGGCAAATTTAAAGTGTCAGAAATGGCAGTTTTGTTTGAAAATGATTGGTTAATTAAAACTGATATAAACAATACTTTGGATGAAATGAAAATACAGAAAGTTTCTTAATACACTGTCATTAGCATGTATAAGAACGGAAGCTGAAAAAGTAAATTTTGCCAGTTTAGTAAGTAAAACGACAGTGATCCCTATTTAATTTTATGAAACAATGGTAAGCATCTGCATTGAATCTTGAACCTAATATTTTTACAGTTGTTGCCTCTTGAGATTCTTGAAAGCTTTTGAAGAACGTTTCTCGTACTATTATGCTCATTTTCCAGATGGAGAAATGAAGGATCAGAATGTTAAGCAAATTGATTATAGTCACACAGGTAGACTTTTATTGAGCCAGAACTAATTGTCACAAGGTCTTTTAATTTAACTTGGTGTGGGGGGGGGAGTTTTTTTAAACTCAGCCATTTTAATATCTAATTTATGAACTGATTGGCAAATGGCCATCCTAAAGACCATTCTTTTTCTTAATGAATATTTCTTGAGCATTTGCTGTGTGTCAAAATCTATTTTAGGTACAGCTGTGAACAAAAATAAAGACAAATTCTTGCCCTCCTGGCACTTACATTCTGGGAAATAGAAAACTTAAATTTATGAAAATAGGTCAGGCGTGGTGGCTCATGCTTATAATTCCAGCACTTTGGGAGGCCAAGGTGGGTGGATCACTTAAGGTCAGAAGTTCGAGACCAGCCTGGCTAACATGGTGAAACCCCGTCTTTACTAAAAATATAAAAAAAATCAGCTGGGCATGGTGGTGCATGCCTGTAATCTCAGCTACTCAGGGGACTGAGACAGGAGAATTGCCTGAATCCGGGAGAGGGAGGTTGCTGGGAGAGAGAGGTTGCCGTTAGCCTAGATCATACTACCGCACTCCAGCCTGGGTGAAAAATATGTAAATAAATAAGATGTATGTTGAACATCAAATAGGGCTCTAGAGGAAAGGAAACAGAGGAAGCACAGGAAAGCAGATGTAGGCAGCACTCCTGTTTCCATGGGTATTTTCTCTTTCTTCCTTGAAATGTAACTGAAACATTCAGGTTGACTTGCCAGTGTTCCATACCTATCTCCCTCCCAAGTAATAAGGGACTGGCTTCCTTCAGACTCACAGTGCCACACTGTTCTGGGACTGTTACACTCATTGTCATCACTTTCACGGACATAAGCAACCCAGACTCCTGCAGAGACAATGAGAAGTCTGGTTAAGTAACTGGATATTTTGCTGATGTGGTATCACATGCATAGAGTTTTTGAAGCATGTTGACTGCACATTTTAGTTTTTATCCAGATACTTAGCATCATGAAAACATAGACCAAAGAAGTTTTCTTACTGTTTATGCCAACTGGAAGACCAAGGCCTATTTTCACTTTATCTCAGAAGAAAACTATAACTTCCTTCAGTTAAAAGACCGGACTGTTGGACTCAAGAGCTACATTGCTTCATTCCTTTTTCCCTGGGACATTCAGAAATGACAACAGATGGATTCATATTGGCTGCTTGGCCAAAGAAGAGAAGAGGAATTTACTCTGATTCATTCCACTTCTTGCACAATCTCTCTCTGACTTACCAATTCAATTAAGCAAACCTATATTAAGCACTTACTACTTGCTCCCCACTTGCAGGGTGCAGAGTTAAGGTAACTACAGACACAAAGATGCACAATAAAAAATTTCAGCCTACAAAGAGCTTGCTGTCTTTTTAGAGAGTTGGGCATATACACAGGTAAAGTTATCATCTGAAGAGTGAAGAGTGTTTACTTTCTTCCTGCAATGACCTCATCTAAAGATACACACTTCATGTTGTGTATTAGAAAGGAATCATTTTTGTACAAATAACTAAAAATCCACTTCTGTCTAAACTATGCACATTAACTTGCAGAAAGCCTCAGATTAAATATTCAGAGAAGACCTGGTCCAGAACCTAGTTTTTCTCTATTTGTTCGTTCTATGTCCTTGGCTTATATTCATGCATGGGCTGTCTCTTTCATTTGTGTTCCAAGATGATTACCAGTGTCTTCCAGGCATATGTGCTTCCTTATTCATATGTAACAGGAATGACAGATTGGATTTCCTGGGAGCTTAAATGCAACTCCTTCAAATCAGCCTCAGTGGTCATAGTTGGCCTGATTTGGATCATGAATACGTCTTCAAACCAGGCTTACTGCAGTGAGGTTTGAGATTAAACCACTTGGCTTAAGGCAATAAAGACCTGGTTTTGCAGCTGAAGGCAAAGGTATCAAGTAGCTGGGATTACAGGTGCCCAGCTTATGTAGCAAACTACATGCCTGGATGATTTAGGGCCCTGTTAAGGAAAGGAACAGTATAGGAGCACATTCTGGGGAAGTAACCATGAATAATTCCCTTATCTTATGGTTTTGTCTTTATTAACCACATCCAAGAGAAACTGCCACCCTTGCTGTTAAGTGTTGACCAGCTGGGTGTTCAGAGAAAATGCCTTCATTTGTAGTATTTGTTGATTTCCTTAGTCAAAATGCTTTCACAATGGCCAGTGTCACTGAACTCAAAGTTGGGAAGATGTGCACAGTGGTACACCATTATATAACATTCGCACCATACAGATACAGTAGATGCAAATAACCCCAAGAGAATAGAAAATAGTAAAAATCTAGTAAAATAATTAAGAAGTGATTAGTTTTCATATACATTCTCTTTATTTTAACATAGCTTAGGTAAAAGTTTATTTTATTTATTTATTTATTTTAAGACAGGGCCTTCCAGTGTTGCCTAGGCTGGAGTGCAGTAGCACAATCACAGCTCACTGCAGCCTCAACCTCCCAGACTCAAGTGATTCTCCAGTCTCAGCCTCCTGAGTAGCTGGTAGTACAGGTGAGCACCACCATGCCTGGGTAGTATTTGTATTTTCTTTTGTAGACACGGGGTTTCACGATGTTTCCCAGGCTGGTCTGGAACTCCTGGGCTCAAGCAATCTGCCTGCCTTGGTCCCCAAGGTGTTGGGATAACAGGCGTGAGCCACTGCACGCAGCCAGTTTATTTTTAAATAACATCCATGTTTAACAACTGGCTTGCAAAGTAGCACAACATGGCCTTTTGATTAAACACTTCATGTTCACTTTTAAAATGTTTTCGGTTCTATGTTGTTCATATGTGCCCAATTCCATCTTGGGCTGCTAAGGTCAGAACTAACGTGAGCTTCTGAGGGTTGACCTAGAATGAATAAAGTCAGAGGAAATGTCTAAACATAGACATGACAGACAGAGGACTTTGAAGACTAAAGTCAAGAAGCACCATCTATGGATAAGGACAGTAGTTGAATTGAGTCTAGGGCTGAAAACTAGGGACCAAATTAAAGGACAGAAACTGGGTGAATTTAAAGATAAAGGAGGACCTCAGGAGTAGTGGCTGTGTAAGGAAATAGGAGAGCATCATTGCCCAATTCCAGCTGCTTATATGTGTATAAACACGACTATACAGTGCCAGCAAAACTGCTAGCTCAAGACTTGCTTATCTTTTATCACTTTCAGCGCACTTTAAAATTTTCTTTAGATCATTTATCATTTTAGAGAAGTGGTAGAAATTTAGGTTGGAATTATGAATCTAAAGATCTATGTGACAGATCTTTAAATTCTGTGACTTCTCCTTGTCAAAGGTTTTTGTGATCTTCTGACTGTTTCTAATTATTTTAATAGCGTAACTTTTATTTTTTCTGGGACAGAGTTTCACTCTTGTCTCCCAGGCTGGAGTGCAGTGGCATGATCTCAGCTCACTGCAACCTCTGCCTCCTGGGTTAATGCGATTCTCCTGCCTCAGTTTCCTGAGTAGCTGGGATTACAGGTGCCCAGCTAATTTTTTATATTTTTAGTAGAGATGGAGTTTCACCATGTTGGAAAGGCTGGTCTCTAATTCCTAACCTCAGGTGATCCATCCACCTTGGCCTCCCAGAGTGCTGAGATTACAGGTGTGAGCCACAGCGCCTGGCCATAGTATAACTTTTAGAGAAAATAGTATAAGGAAGCTTTGTGGAGATTTGGTTCCACCATGCAGCCAAGAAACCTAAAGGGGAGATGGAAGCCCTTATTCTCAACATTCCCTCAAACTGTCAGATTGAGTCCCTGAACCATGTCAAAGGAGAAAAAAAAATCACAACAAGAACAAAGAGTGTTATTTTAAACCAGAATAGGGGTCCCAAGGTGGAAGGAGAGAGGAAAGCAAGAAGAGAGGGGAAGATAAGGAGAAAGATATAGTACTTAGCACTTTGGGAATTAAAAAAAAAATCAACTAATGGGTAATCAGTAGCATTTACTGAGCAGCCATTGTTTGCAGAAGGTGAAAAGGACAGAGGGGGAGAAATGGATAAAAGAAAGAAAAGCAAGAAGCAGAGAAGAAAAGAAGGTTGCAAGGAAGGAAGGATAAAATGAAAGATGGAAAGAAGGGGGAGAGTGAAATAAAATTTGGTTAGTTTGTGCTTTTTGTTACGTTAACTCAGTGAAGTGAATATAATTATTTGCTATAAGAACATTGGTTAGAGGCAGAGGGAGACTTAATTAACAAGAATAATCACAAACAAACTTCCTATCAAATATAGGCAATAAAACACACCTATGAAGACAATGAGAATGCTTGCAAGGAAATAAGCATAATGTGAGAAGGGAGTCTGACTGGTTCTCACAACCTTTCTTATTAGAATATCAGAATATGCTATGATATGCTATGATAACAGATGTCACAAAAATGTTAACATCAAATTCAAGTTCACTGCAGGTCAAGGTAACTCAGCAACTTTCCTCTACATGGCAACTCTGATGCACCATCTGCAATGTGGGATCTCCTGGGTTGGTGCAGCAGGAGACGAGAGCTCCGGAGAGTCTTGTGCTGCACTTGAATGCATTGGCTCCGAAGTGACACGTGTCACTTTGGCATTATAGACCTTTGGTTAGTGATATGGCTCTGCCTTGGTGCAAAGAGAAAGGGAGTCTTACCCTTTCATCTGCCCAGAAGGAGAGAAAAGCCAGATGTAAATGAGCACTAGGTATCTCTACCACACTTTTCTGCAGGAAAAGCACCTATTAGAAATGCTCTAAAACTGCCAAACAGGGAGTATGTAAGTTGTGAAATATATTCTACAATAATGCTAATATTTCATATTTTCAGTCAGGATAGAAAACACAAGCAAATAAAAAGACTACACACAATTTGCTATCATTATCAGATTCAATGAGTCTGATCTTTCCTGCCCGTTTCACCCATGAACACAATACACACCAAATCATAGAAGAGAGGAGCTAGGGAGAGTCAGAGAGGTGGAAGTAAGAATTAGAGTATGAAGGAAGGAAAGGCGGTCAAAGGGATTGGTGCTTTAGAAAGCTAGAGGGGAGAAAACACCCTAAGAAGTATGAAGACTGCAGATCGGCTTGGCTGAAGGGGATTCTGGGGGCACAGGCACTAGATGTAAGGTATGTGGGGGCAGTCAGGGGAGACAGAGGAGACAGTTAAATCCTCAAAGAGATGTAATCATTGAAAATGAGTGCAGGAGTTAATTCAGAAGAGGAGAATGCTGCAAAGAGGTTGGGTCTTGCCTCAGAAACTCAAATAGTGTCTATCTGTATAGTACTGTACCATGCTTATTTAAATATGTGAGAAGGACTCGGAGCAATTTGGGAGAAATTTGACTACCAATTTACACTCTTTAATGGGCTCTCAGTGCACGTAGACAAAAATGTCATCTCTTTAGCTGGGCTACCAGACCTTGAGTTGCCCGGTCCCAGCCTCTAAATTTCGAACTCCTGGGACTCCCAACTTAGAAAGCTATAAGGGTTCTATAAATACTTGCATCTCATCTGAAGGTCTTCACTCAAGCCATCTCTCTGCCAGGAACCCCCTTTTCTAACTTCTTTCCTGGCTAATTCCAACTCACTTCTTATATCTTGGTTGTAATTTCATTTCCTCTAAAAGCCCCTCCTCAATTTCTGAAATTAGTTAGTTCTCCCATCTTTCCCTTGTAATGGATCACAGGAGGTACTCAATGAATACATGTTCACATCCTAGGTTAAGTTGGTCACTTCCTATTTAATATGTCAACGAGATGATTTTGTAGTTAATGTTTCAATGGCATTTTTTCTTTGTTATTTTATAGTATGTATTGCATTGTATTAGAATATTTAACTTATCTATCTCTCCCACTAGACTGAGAGTTCCTTAAAGGTACCAATAAGGGTATATTTTATTTGCTTTTATATTCCCTGTGATTAGCACACAGCCAAGCATATAGCAAGGGCCAAATATTTGTTAGTTGTTGTGATAGCTAAACTGTAGAATTTAAGGAATTCTATTATTTAATAATGGTCAGATAATTTGTCTGTTTAAATACATATTTTGTCTGGTCAACAGTCAGCCAGTGAGAGTCTCACTCAATCTGAATAATCTTGGCAGGAAAGAAAGGAGAGAGCCCTGTGAATTCCAATGTTCAGAACATTAAGAAAGAAGTATCACTCAGAAAGGAGACTTTTGACCCATTCTAAGTAAAGTATGCAGCAATCTGTACACATAGTCCTAGTGCACTGTGGTCTGCAAAGTAGAGAAGTATCAGACCACCCTGCAGGGTAATGTGCTATATCAGACCACCCTGCGGGGTAATACGCTCTTTGCCTGGTAAAAAATTTCACTATTCTTCTGTTGAAAGTGTGTATCCTGGATTATGATCCAGGCAGGTTTGGAGAAGAATCAGACCTTGTTTATTTTCCCTCTCTGAGAAGTGTTTTTTATTTTTCCTTGTCTTAATCTGTTTGGACTGCTATAACAGAATTCCATAAACTGGGTAGCTTGTGAACAACAAAAATGTATTTCTCACAGTTCTGGAGGTTGGGAAGTCCAAGATCAAGGTACCAGCAGATTTGGTGTCTGTGAGGGCCCACTTCATAACTCACAGATGGTGGTCTTCTCAGTGTCCATGGTGCAAGGGGTGAAGGAGCTCTCTGAGATCCCTTTTATAAGGATAGTAATCTTATTCATGAAGGCTCCACCACCATGGCCTAATCACTTCCCAAACATTCCACCTCCTAAAATCATCACATTGGTGATTAAATTTCAACAGGTGAATTTACAGGGACACAAATATTCAGCCAATTATATTTCTCATCATTTTAATTTTCAAGCTCAATAGAATTGGGGAAATGAGAAAATGCATAGAGACAGAGCATAAGAAAGAGAGTCTACCACTCTCACTTCAATTCTGCAAGCACTTTGTTTAGCAACCGCAAAAGGAAACAAGAAGTAGATGCATCTAGACAATCCGTTGGGGAGGGGGAGGAGTGGTATACAAAAAGTCTGCAAATGAATGCAATGGTTGGAAGTATAGTCATACACTGCATAACAATGTTTGGTCAATGCCACACCACATATATGATGATGGCCTCATATGATTATAATATTATACTTTTATTGTACATTTTTTTCTTTTTTTTTTTTTTTTGAGATGGAGTCTCGGTCTGTCACCAGGCTGGAGTGCAGTGGCGCAATCTCGGCTCACTGCAACCTCCGCCTCCTGGGTTCAAGCGATTCTCCTACCTCAGCTTCCCAAATAGCTGGGCCTACAGGCACGTACCACCATGCCCGGCTAATTTTTGTATATTTAGTAGAGACAGGGTTTTGCCATGTTGGCCAGGCTGGTCTCAAACTCCTGACCTCAGAGGATCCTCCCGCCTCTTGCTTCCCAAGTGCTGGGATTACAGGCATAAGACACTGCTCCCAACCTTATTGTACATTTTCTAAGTGTTTAGATAAGTTTAGATACACAAATATCATTATATCACAATTGCCTACAGTATTCAGTACAGTACCACGATGCTGTACAAGTTTGTAGCATAGGAGCAACAGGCTATACTGGATAGCCTAGGTATGTAATAGGCTTAGCCTCTTAAGTGTGTGTAAGTATACTCTATGACATGTGCATTGTGATGAAATTGCCCAACAACACATTTCTCAGAATGTCTCTGCATCATTAAGCAATGCATGACTGTATACAGTGAGGATCATACAACATGCACCTACCAGCATGTGCAAAGATGATTTGAGAAAGTAAAAGATCATATCTGTTTGGTAAGAGAAAAAGTGTCATGAGACTTTTAGGCCAAGAGCCACTGACTGAGGTTACTAAAGAAGAGTGGGGCTGAGTCAGTCTGTCTTTTTACTCAGTGCAGTATGCTGTTTTCGGTCTGAACAAAGCTTGTAAAACAGGCTATAAAATGGCCAAACTAATGACACTCAGAAATCAGCTGGGCTAGGGAGTAGAGGATGTGGTGAGGTTAGTAACAGCATCTTACTTTTCTTTGTCAGAAAACAAGAACATCTTCCACTATTATGTTTTTTGGTACTTGGCTGCCTTTTTTCCAGATCTTGAAGATTTAAAAATTGTCTTGCAGTGAACAAGTCCTTGATTGGCATTTTAATCCTAATCCAAATACAATTTTAATTCTAAAGAAATGCTGCTGGAAGAGGATAACAGAGGCTATTTTGGAGATAAATCAAAATGGGCTTGGTATTATTGCCTTTGGGAGCAGAAGTCGGATTACGCTTCAGAAAGTTTATTTCCAGATTTTAGTTCCAGGGTGGAACCAACTTACTCCACTTCTTATTTTGCAGCTTTGTTTGTGCTGCCTAATAAATATGCACACTTTACTTCTCATTTCCTTTACCTACTCCTTGTTTGACCTTTATTGCTGATGACCCTGATGACTTCAAATGTCAAACAAAGGGAAGTAGAAGAGTAGGCTCATCCAGATGTTTGCTGTGTAAGAAATCACTTAAACATAATTCTTAGGCATTGAATCTCAATTAAGAGAATAATTTTGGTCACAACTGGGATGCTTTTCAATCTGACCAAGTTCAAGTAGGTGCTCAGTAAATGTTTGTTGATAGAAATACTAAGCAAATAATTTTTTTTAAGAGAGGTTACTGATAGAGAACTGAGCATATGTTTTGAACTATGGACTTAAAAGGACTCAAGATATAGACTTGAGGTATAATTTGTCTTAGTCTGTTTTGTGTTGCTATAACAGAATACCTGAGACTTGGTAATTTACAAAAATAAAGTTTATTTGGCTTATGATTCTGGAGCTGGAAAGTCAAAGATTGGGCAGGCCATCTGGTGAGGGTTTCACACTTTTCAGTTTATGGCAGAAAGTGGAGGGGAAGAAGGTTTATGCAAAGAGACATGCAGGAGAGGCTGGAGTCACTTATAACCTGCTCTCTTAGAAACTAATTCATTCTCTAGAGAGTAAGAACTCACTTACTCTTGCAAGAGGTCATTAATCTATTCGCCCATGAAACAAACACGTTCCACTAAACTCCACCATTAACACTGCCGTATTGGGAATCAAATTTCAACCTGAGTTTTGGCAGGGACATACCACTCCAAACCATAGCACAATTTATTCACGTGGTCAACACTGTCCAATAGGGGTTACATATGGTGTAATTAAGGATTATTTAGACAGGGGAGACATACGCATTCACTGATGTCCTTTTCCTGCAGTCTTTTTGTTTATGACAAATGAATCTTGATGTGTTGGTAGAGAGTCTGGGTCACAGCTAATCATATGTTTAGCATGCTATGGCAGCTGTGTAAAGAATGAAAAGCAAACAAAACAATGAAGAGCTATAAAAGAAAAGTAT
The DNA here is from genome assembly GCA_963573385.1 of Cacajao melanocephalus. Classification (NCBI taxonomy): domain Eukaryota; kingdom Metazoa; phylum Chordata; class Mammalia; order Primates; family Pitheciidae; genus Cacajao; species Cacajao melanocephalus. The sequence continues at coordinate 23,189 of CAUYLG010018313.1, forward strand.
AATTTTATTTCATTAAAAATGTAAAAATCTTTACAGTCACAATAAAAGGAACTGGGACAACATTTGCAACAAGTTTTGATAAGAAATGGTTAATCTGCGATAATAAGATGGCCAAATAGAAGTAGAGGTACTCAGAGGCTCCCACTGAAAAAAACCATAACAAGCATGTAACTCCTTCACCAGCAACCAAAGTATCCTGGTGCTGTCATCAAAATTGACTGGAAGGCTGGCATGACCCACGGAGAGAAGGAAGAGCAGTGTGGTCCAGCAGCCCACCTGAGAGCCACGCAGAGTAGGGAGGAGGTGAGTGAGCCCACTACCCAGCCAGGGAAACTGCTTTTTCCATGGAACCATGCAACCCAAGGATTGGAAGATCCCATTCACGAACTCACACCACCTGGGCCTACCGTTCCAACCCTGGAATATGCAGATTCTTACAGCGTCTCAGCTAAAATCTGCTTAAGCCTACTGAACTCCCAGAAGGAGGGGCAGCCAGCACTGCTGCAGGCTGCCCACTGTCTAAGCCATTTGAGCTCCTTGGGGGAGGGGCAGCAGCCAGCACTGAAACTTGCAACTGACTAATATGCTAAGCTCCCTGGGCAGGGGAAGGACAGCAGCCATTTCTACAGCTCCGGCTATGCTTTTCCCGTGCTGAAGCCAGGGTGGCTGAATAGCTTGGTCCTAAGACTTGTCTGCACAGCCCAACACACTGGCTGTGGCAGTCTGTGGCCAGAGTGTCTCTTCAGGTCTAACCCCAGCCCATCCTTCCTCATTGAGTGGGGCTTCCCTGCAGGATCTCCAATAATTCCAGCCAGAGGCGCAGCGACAGAACTCAGATCTCCCTGGGTCTGAGCCCCTATAGGGAGAGGTGGCCGTGGTCTCTGTGGACCAGAAGACTTAGCCTCTCCTCCTGGTAGTTCTGAGGAATCTGGACAGCCCAGATGAGTGGGTTTCCCCCTAGTGAAACACACCCTCTCCACCGAGAGACACAGTGCTTTGTTCAGTGGGTCCTGCTCCCCGTGCCATCCAATTGGGTGAGACCCTCTAAGAGGGGTTGTCAGATACCGTATACAGGAGTGATCGTACTGGCATCAGGTTGGAACCCCTTGAGGTCAGAGGTCCCAGAAGAAGGAGCAGGCACCCATGTTTGCTGCTCTCCAGCCTCCTTGAGTGACATCTTCAGGCACGGGAGGAAACCAGATGGATAGGGCCCAAAATAAACCCCCAGCAAACTGCAGGAGCTGTACAAAAGAGGGACCTGACTATTGAAAGAAAAGCAAGCAGAAAATGAAAACAACAACATTGACAACAACAACAAAAAAGACTCCCACGGGAACCCCATCCAAGGGTCAGCATCCTCAAAGACCAAAACTAGACAAACTCATGAAGATGAGAAATAATCAATGAAAAAATGCTGAAAACCAAAAAGGCCAGAGTGCCTCTTCTCCAAATGATTGCAATGTCTCTTCATCAGGAGTGGAGAACTGGACAGAGGATCAAATGGACAAATTGACAGAAGTAGGCTTCAGAAGATGGGTGATAAAAAACTATGATGAATAAAAGAGCATGTTGTAACTCAACGCAAAGAAGCTAAGATTCTTGATAAAATGTTAGAGCAATTGCTAACTAGAATAACCAGTTTAGAGAGGAACATAAACGACCCGATGGAGCTGAAAACACAGCATGAGAACTTTGTGAAGCATACGCAAGTATCAATAGCCAAAGTGACCAAGTGGAAGAAGGATATCAGAGTTTGAAAACTCTGAAATAAGACGTGCAGACAAGATAGAGAATAAAGAATGAAAATGAATGAACAAAGCTTCCAAGAAATATGGGACTTCATAAAAAGACTGAACCTATGATTGATTGGAATGCTAAACAGTGTTAAGAGGTAAATTTATGGTACTAAATCCCCACATCAGACAGCTAGAAAAATCTCAGATTGACACACTAACATCACAGTTAAGGGAGCTAGAGAGGCAAGAGCAAACAAATCCGAAAGCTAGCAAAAGACAAGAAACAATTAAGATCAGAAAAGAATTGAAAAAAATAGAGATATGAAAAACCCTCCAAAAAATCACCAAATCCAGGAGCTGGTTTTGAAAAAATTAACAAAATGGGTAGCCTGCTAGCTAAACTAATAAGGAAGAGAGAGAAGAATCAAATAGACACAATAAAAAATGATAAATGGAACATCACCACTGACCCCACAGAAATACAAACTACCATCAGCGAATACTATAAACACCTCTATGCAAGTAAACTAGAAAATCTAGAAGAAATGGATAAATTCCTGAACACATACACCCTACCAAGACTAAACCAGGAAGAAGTTGAATCTCTGAATAGACCAACAACAAGCTCTGAAATTGAGGCAGTAATTAATAGCCTACCAACCAAAAAAAAGCCCAGGACCAGACAGATTTACAGCCAAATTCTACCATAAATACAAAGAAGAACTGGTACCATTCTAAAACTATTCCAAACAATGAAAAAGGAGGAACTCCTCCTTAACTCATTTTATGAAGCCAGCACCATCCTGATACCAAAACTGGGAAGAGACAAAACAAAAAAAACTTCAGGCCAATATCCCTGATGAACATCGACGTGAAAGCCGCAATAAAATATTGGCAAGTCAAATTCAGCAGTACATCAGAAAAACTTATCCACCATGATCAAATCAGTTTCATTCCTGGGATGCAAGACTGGTTCAGCATATGCAAATCAATAAATATAATCCATCACGTAAACAGAACCAAAGACAAAAACCACATGATTATTTCAATAGATGCAGAAAAAGGTCTTTGATAAAATTCAATATCCCTTCATGTTAAAAACTCTCCATAAACTAGGTATTAATGGAACATATTTCAAAATAATAAGAGCTATTTATGACAAATCCACAGCCAACATCATATTGAATGGGAAAAAGCTGGGAACATTCCCTTTGAAAATCAGCATAAGACAAGGATGCCCTCTCTCACCATTCCTATTCAATATAGTATTGGAAGTTCTGGCCAGGGCAATCAGGCAAGAGAAAGAAATAAAGGGTATTCAAATAGGAAAAGATGAAGTCAAGTTGCCTCTGTTTGCAGATGACATGATTTTATATTTAGAAAACCCCATCTTTTCAGCCCAAAAACTTCTTGAGCTGATAAGCAACTTCAGCAAAGTCTCAGGATACAAAATCAATGTGCAAAAATCACAAGCATTCCTTTACATCAACAAGAGGCAAGCACAGAGCCAAATCGTGAATGAACTCCCATTCACAATCACTACAAAAAGAATAAAATACCTAGGAATACAGCTTACAAGGGATGTAAAGGACTTCTTCAAGAAGAACTACAAACCACTGCTCAAGTAAATAAGAGAGGACACAAACAAATGGAAAAACATTCCATCCTCATGAATAGGAAGAATCAATATTGTGAAAATGGCCAAACTGCCCAAAGTAATTTATGGATTCAGTGCTATTCCCATCAAACTGCCATTGACTTTCTTCACAGAACTAGAAAAAGACTATTTTAAATGTCATATGGAATCAAAGAAGACCCTACATAGCCAAGACAATCCCAAGCAAAAAGAACAAAGCTGGAGGCATCATGCTAGCTGACTTCAAACTATATTACAAGGCTACAGTAACTGAAACAGCATGGTACCAAAGCACATATGTAGACCAATGGAGCAGAACAGAGACCTCAGAAATAACATCACACTTCTATAACCATCTGATCTTTGACAGACCTGACAAAAACAAGCAATGGGGAAAGGATCTTCTATTCAGGAAATGGTTGGAAGGCAAAGTGAGGAAAGATGTAATCGTTATGTGCTGTGGAATGTTATTTTGTGATAAAGCCTCTCTATATGAAGCCAGTTGTGTCAGAAGCATTCAAATTAGAGTGACTCCATCTTGCACAGAGTCTGGGTAAGGTGACCTGCTGGCTGCATTCCCAGGAGGCTAGGCATTCTTAACCACAAGATGTTTATGGTTAAGGGAGTAGATTAATAACGTTTACTAAACAGACCCAGGACTTCACAGACCCAGGAAATATCCTGATATCCTGATATCTCAAGAATAAAAGCAGTTTTAGTTTAAGTTTTTCTTTAAAGATAATATGGATTATTGCAAAAGTCAGTAGTTACACAAAAATTAACAATTCTTTATCAGGAGGCCTTGTACTAGATGACACCTCCTCATTTTTTTTTTCTTTGTTATCTTATATATAAACAAGCATTTTACCTAAGGCAGGCTTGTTCCTCCTCTTGCTTTCAAGAACACCCTGCTCTGTCTATGGAGTAGCCATCCTTTTGTTTCTTTACTTCTCTAATAAACCTGCTTTCACTTTACATTGTGGACTTACCTTGAATTGTTTCTTGTGTGAGATCCAAGAAGCCTCTCTTGGGGTCTGAATTGGGCTCTCCTTTCTAGTAACAATCCAGAACATTTTTTTCATTATTTTCGGTAATGATCCAGAACAACTGGATTTTAATTTTTTTTTTCATTTCTAAGTTTCTTATATATTTATTAAGACAATTACTGCTTCTCCAGATTTTGCCTCACACCATCACGTAAATGGAGGAGATTTCTATTAGGTAGTATGAAAGGAAGATACAATCTTGGGACCCCAAACTCACTATGCCAAGGGGAAAGTTAAGCTTGGGGACTGAGTCATGGAAAAAAACTGCCTCCCTTTTGTTCCTAAAGAGATGGCTGCAAAATATTAATAGAAGGCTATGTAGCTGCCCAGGTGGCCTCTTTCACCCTGACAATGTTAATTATCAGCTTATCTTCACAGGTGGGGAACAAAGACAAGACTAGAAATCATCCCTCTGCCCACCCTAAGATGGATGAACATTTAACTTCTACTGTGTGTTTACTTTATCTTATATTAAATGCAGATTTGCTGAGTATGAGACGAATGCATAATGGACTCTTCCTCTTTCCCTTTCTGGAAACTTTTTCCCCTTTAAATATTGAAGTCTTCAAAACTCTCCTTTGAAAAATCACAAGCCACATATCCCACTGTAACTTATGTCTTTTTTTCTTAGGCGTGTCCTCAACCTTGGCAGAATAAACCTCTAATTTATTATAAATACATATATGTAAAATAAATCTTTCATTGATTGAGACCTGTCTCAGACATTTTCTGGTTTACAGTAGCTTCATAGCCTAATTTGTATCTGGCAGTGTACATGAGAAAAAATTTTAAGATCCATGTCTCTAGATACTACATTTTTTTCTTTCATTTCTTTTAATATAAATAAAGTTTTCCCTCAGGGCTGTTGAACCAAGTTTGAAGATGTAAGATTGTCCACATGCTAATGTTATTATAAAGAAAATAGAGGAAAAGGTATAATTTCCCTTTCTAAACAATTAAAAATAAAGAGGGCAGGTTTTAATAGAATTTAATGACAATGTTTCTTGGTCCTAACATTAATCATGGAGTATAACTTTTAAAATATTTTTTTCAAAGCTGTGGAAAAAATAAAAATGAAGTTTGGATTTTTAAAATGTTTAAAAACAGAGCAAGTACTGCCGGGGAGGTCTGCCTAGTAGCCAAGTGACTGATGGTGTTTAGAAAGACTCAGATAATCTCTAAGATAGAGAACGCTGTTTTTAGTTTACTTTTCCCCAAAGTAGATCAGTGTCTTGTACAAACTGACAGCAAATTATAATTTAAGGATAGTGGAAAGACTGATAATTTATAATAACACTGTTGTGGCAGCACAGTAATATAACAGGTCTGCAAATGTTTGATATAGACAGAACACAAGATAAAAGTATTCTCTGGTTTTCATAGATTCATAGCCACTTCACTGTGGAGTATGTGGTAGAGGTCCATGCACATGCTCAGATAAGATAAGCATGGGCCTTTCTACCTGGGATATCATCTTCCTTTTTTCTCTTCCCCAAATTGTTTATTGATAATAGCTTTATCTCCAAAATTGAAACCGAAGACAAAATGATCCCAAGAGAAAAAAGAATTCTGTCAAGAATAATATAAGAAAGTTTAAAAACAACCATATATGACTTGTCATTAAAAAATTTGCTTTCCACTTGTAGAATGATTTTTTATGATCCCTAATTAGAGGAAAATATTTCTTATTTTTAACCTCATGATCTCTCCTTGACTCAGGTATGGCTGCATTCCAAAGCTGCTTGAAGGGAAAAAAAGGGATTAGCTAGCCACGGAATGGTGAATTCACTGTAGTTTGCACTCATGGATATAAACTTTAATAGCTGTCAGGAAAAACAAAAAGCAAGCATTCCAATGTACATGTATATGAAACCAAACATCAGGCTTTTTGGATTCATTGGGATTGTAAGTGCTTGGCAATGTTTAGGTTAATATTTCTGTGTTTTGCTCTCACTTTAGAGATTTTAATATGTTAAAATTCTGGCCTTAGAATCCTAAATAAGAATACATTTCTAGGTATTTTAATTTGGGAAAGAACACATGTTGATTTAGAAATGTCATCTCAAATAACCAAAACCAAAATACCATGAGAAGGTATTAACCCAAAAATTATAGTTAAGACATTAAAAAATCACACTGATGCACTTCTGGACAAGATGGAATAACAGAGATTGAATATACCTTTCAACCTGAAACAACTAAAATACCAGACGCAATATATTAAATGACAGTTTTCAAGTCATTGGCATCAGACAATGGAGGACAGTGACTCCTGGGAGATAGGAAACCAGTCTCGTGTAGGGAAGGGAAGCCCAGGTGGAGCCCAGTGGCCTCCTTGAGTCAAGAAAATGAGGTTGAAAAATCAAAATACCAGCAAACATTTTTGTAAACTGATAAGCTGTTTCTAAAATTCATGTGGAAATGCAAAAGGTCCAGTATAGTTAAAACAACTTTAAAAAAGATGAATACATTTGGATAACTTGTACTATATGACTTGAAGATATATTCAATTATATTAAAAGCTTCAGTTATCTAAGTAGTGGCATCAAAATAGAGAAAAAGATCAGTGAAAAAGAGCAGAGAATCCAGAAATAGACCTGCACATTTATCATTAATTGATTTTGGCACAGTTGCAAAAGCAATTCAATGGAAAAATAAGTTTTTCAACAAGTGAAACTGGAATACAAATTGAGCATCCTTATCAGAAAATCCAAAATCTGAAATGCTCCAAAATCAGAAAGGTTTTTAGTTCTCACATGATGCCACAGGTGGAAAATTCCACACATAAGTACTTAACAAATGTTTCATGCACAAAATTATTTAAAATATTGTATAAAATCATAGAAAAGATAAAATTGATAAATATGACATCATAAAATTTAAGAACCTTTCTTTGAAAGACTTTGTTAGGAAAACAGAAGATTCCAGCCTGGGAAAAATTATTAGCATATCATATATGACAAAGAATTTGAAAACAGAATATATAAAGAACCCCTAAAATTTGACAGTAAGACAGCAAATAATCCAATAAAAATGAGCAAAAGATTTGAACAGACCTGTAATCTAAGAAAATATATGCATATATTGGCAAATCTGCATATGAAAAATTTATCAGCAATATTAGTGCTATGGATTTGTCCCCTCCAAAACTCATGTGAAAATTCATTCCCCAATGTGCCAATATTGAGAGGTGGTACTTTTAGGAGGTGATTGGGTCATGAGGCCTCTGCCTTCATGATGGATTAATCCATTCATGAATTAATGGAATGGTGGATTAATGAATTAATATGTTCACATAGGAGCAGTACTGATGGCTTTATATGAAGAGGAAGAGATCAATGTCTACTTGAGTTAAATTTTTTTTTTTTAAAAGAGAAATCTGAGCTTGCATGCTTAGTTCCTTCACCATGTGATGCTCTGCATTTCCTTGGGATTCCAAAGAGAGTTTTCCACCATCATGAAGGCCCTTACCAGATGTGACCGCTTCACCTTGGACAGCCTCTGGAACTGTAAAAAATACATTTTGTCTGTTACTGAATCACCCAGTTTTAAGTATTCTGCTATAAGCAACAGAAAATGGACCAAGACAATTAGTTATCTGCAAAATGCAAATTAAAACCATAACATAATACTACTGTATTACACACTTACAAGCACTTCTAAAATTTTAATATGACAATATTGTGCTTAGAAAGAGTATAGCCTTGGAGCAGCTTGAACTCTCATATACCACAGGCAAAAATGTAAAACTGTACAACCATGTTGGAAAATAGTTTGATAGTTTATTAAAAATTTAAACATATATCTACCATATTGCACCGTCATTGTACTCCTAGATATGTACTCAAGATAAATGGAAACGTATGTCCATACCAAGTGGCACATGGATATTCATAGAAACTTTATTAGTAATAGCTTTAAACAAGAAATAACCTAAATGTTCATCAAGAGGTGAATAAACAATTGCAGAATACTATTCAGCAACATAAAGAAATGAACTATTGATAGCTGCAACAACATGGAAGAATTTTAAATAATTATGCTGAATTAAGCCGGATAAACAAAAGAGTACATATTGTATGATTTCATTTCTATTTAATTCTAGGACATTCAAATTAATTTATAGTAATTGCAGAAGGAAACTTCTGGGGATTATGAACATGTTCATTATCTTGGTAGTGATGATGGTTACACAACTATGTACAATGTGAACCTACATGTCTGTCAAATACTTGAACTATAGTTCACATGTCAATTAAACATGAATAGAGCTATTAAAATATTATTTCACCGAGAGCAATATTGTAAATATTTGTTAAGCAATGTTTCTTTTTGTAGTGTGTTTGGAAAATCCAGAGTAGAAAGACCTAGTTTCCAACTCTTTGCCTTAGCAAAGCAACTTTCACTTTCCTATGGGTTCAAAATAAGCCATGAAAGAAGCAGCCAGGAAATGAGATGGTCGTGGCTCTGATTCAGTAAGATCACTCTTGCCATGATGGTGTAAGTTGCTCAGTTCAAAATATACCACATGATAAATCCAGCAATAGGATGCTGCTAGAGCAGAAACCAGACATAATGAGGACACCAGAAGCTACAGCCAGCAAAAGATCGATAATTTATGCAGTAATCTTTACTCTCTTTTCATGTATTATGGTAATATAAAAAATTCTGAGAGTCTTGCTGACCTCCAGCACCTTCAGATTCAACAGGTCCGTATACCCTCTCTGCTACTGCTGGATCTTGGAAGTGTGGGCTATTTCTTTAGTTGCCTATCATTTTACAGAGCTTCACCCAGGAAAAAAAGCCTATGAATTTTCTACTTTTGAATTTGAGTTTGTATTAGGAGTTCTATTGCTTTCTCCTACTCCCATTCCAGGAATTGGAGTGAAAAAGATGTAGGCTTATCACATTCTGCCCAACTGTTTTACTTCAAAAATTTTCTTTTGTTTCCTGCTCATAGAAGTTCTATGTGTTCTCGCTGTAGTAGGAAATGCTGGGGAGGTAAATATTCCTGCAAACCTACTGTTTATGCCAGGATTTGAGTTGCTGGGAGCTTTAAAGCCACAGATTATATTATTTTTATTTGCATTTCTCCCATTGTATCCTTTCACAAATAGATTGCAGGGGACAAAAAATATCACCCATACTCAGGTTATCATCCCACTAGAATTGCAAATATTTTCTCCTGGAATATTGCTCATGTTTAACTTACTTTATTCTGGTATTTGACAGCCAGCTGAAAGCTGGAAAGTACTGTGTGTGTATGTTTGTGTTGTGTGTATGCGTGTGTGTACATGCACATGTGAAACTCATGCCTACAATGGGTTACTGATGGGGAAGGAGGGTAACACTCAAGACAAATTTAGATGATAGGCATCATTTCTCAAGTGCTGTCTTGGTTGTGACCTTCAGAACTGTCTCCATTATCTTTCTTGTTTGCAGACTATTATTAAGGTTGGGTGCTTACAACCCTGGCTGGAAGTTCACAGAAGAAAAAAACTGATTGAATCATGTCTTGGACCAAACAGACAGATTGAGTCAATCATAATGGTTAGCTGACGTGTTAACTGCATGTGTCTGAACCTTGCAGAAGTGTTACCAAAAGCTACCCAGGAGAAAATTTCCAGGAAATTATACAACTGTATTTGAGATGAAGAAAGCAGGTAAGTGGCTAAATTTTTTTGTTCTAATAGCCTGGTTATTGTTGTACATACTGTAAATTGGACCCTGGCAGTTATAATGCAATTTTGAAAGTGAAAAGTGACTCTATTTTTCATCGATAAATATTTTTTAGAGAAATCTTGTTAGCATCATGGAGATATAGCTATATTGCAATAGCTAATGCTTACATATTTTATCCATTCTAAGATCTTATCAACTTTAAGATGCACCATTACTTTGTGGGCCATAACAACAAAAAAGTTATTAATTAGACTGGAACAGAATGTTATCTTACTCAAATCTTTATTCTATTCTTATTAAAAGAACTCTCTTAGATTTAAATTCAGGCTTTTATCATTTATCATTTTGGGGGAATGTATTGAAAGAAAAATATAAAAGAAATTAATTTTGTTGTACTCTTCCTAAAATTTTCCATTCATAGACTACCACTTCTAAATCACTTAGAAACTCATCATTAATACCCACAAACGATAAAAAATTCATAACATAATATTCCACTATTTTCTCTAGGATTTTCTTTTAAGCCAATTATGCCTAATCTTCAAGTTTTAATCATGGTACTTTCCCTTCCTCCCTCTTTCCTTCCTGCCCTCCTCCTTTCCGCCTTTCCTTCCTTTCTTCCTTCTTCTCTTCCTTTCTTCCTCTTTATTCTTCCTCCCTCCCTTTTTTCCTTCCTCTTTTCCTCCGTTCATCTTTTTTTCTCTCTCCCTCCCTGTCTCCTTCCTTCTTCCCTCCCTCTCTCCCTTTCTTTCTTCGTTTCTTTTTCTTTTTTTCTTCATTGATCATATATCTTTGGAATTTAAGCTCACAGTCAGATGTAGATTTTTCACTAATTTCTGTTTAATAATTTATCAGCTGTTCTGTGTAAAATATGAATTGATCACATTAGCCTCTCATTGCTTTACTGCTTCCAGGTATCAGTTATTGCTGTCTTTAGTTCCATAGCTAGGTGTGTAATAGGTAATTTTTGTAGCTATTTAGGTTACAAAAGGTAACAGTGTAATTTACTTGTGGGTACCCTTCTTTCTTAGGTCCTGTTAAGCACTTGATTGTTGCTTTGCCAGAAAATATGAAATTTTGGTAATTTTTGCAACAGTGATATTTGTGTGCTTAATATTAAATGCTCCAGTACTCTTTTTCTGTGACATCTAGAATATACAATAAATTTTATTTTAATGGAATCATAGTGTAATCTTCTTTAAGACACTTAAAATGTAGCAGATGTAGAAACAACTATGTACATATACCAATTTAAGTGAAAATAATATATGCATCCATAAGCACAGAAAATGACATCTATCTCACAATTGGTGCATGGTCAACAATGAGTATAAGTTGTCATCTATTCTAAAACACATCCTAATTATAGAAATATTAAAATGTCATAAAAGGTGTGTCTTAGAGCCAAAGAAATGCAACATTGAACATGTTGCATTAGACAAGTGCTTTTCATACTTTATTTAATCCTTGTAATAGTCATAGGAAATCAGAATTACTGTTTTTTACTCATACTTTGCAGATGAAGTAATTGAGGCTCATAGAGGTAAATAAACTTGCCTAAGGTCTTATAACTGGTAAATTGAGGAACTGTGAATTTAATGCAACTGTGTCTAATATAAGCTCCCAAGCTCTTTACCACTGTGTTAACCTTTCCCTAAGGGCTGATGGAATGAAGGAATCTAAGTCTTCTCAAAGTTAGTGTGGATCTCTAAAACCACACTGACATTATCTTTGCTCTAAATTTTCTGTTTTCTCTCAAGGAAATTTAATTGTATGATTGAGAACAGGTGTTCAATATACATTTGTAGAATGAATAAAAGCAGCTTTAATCTGTTCTGTTTTTGAAATGTCATAATACACCAGAATTATGTTTTAGAAAAACATACTTTTTGAGAAGAACTTGTAATGGGAACTTATTTTCATAAGAATACATGAAAAAGTCCAGAAAGTTCTAATACCCCTCATGTCCAACAATGTTATCTGTACTTCTGTTCATACTCACATTCCTATGACCACACTACATCCATTTCTGGGAGGCCAGGCCCAGATGTGACACTAGAAGCTGATGTTTGTTAAAGACCAAAGGGCTCTGCCACCTCTTTCACTTCTTTGAGTCGGTGTTAAAGAAGTGAAGCAACTGTTTTTGAGTGCACATCTTTGTATTGAGAATCACATATGATAATACTCTTTGTTTTCTCCCAACCAAGTCACCATCCATTGGTAAAGCCCAGGGATATGCAAATTAATGCTCTGTTATCATTTGTCTGCTTTTTCCTGGGGAATCTCGTATATAGTATCTATTCTAGATATGCACAACACAGATTGCAATGGAAGATACATTGCGAGGCACGGAATGACTTGCTTCCCTATGAAAAACATAGTGACATACTTGGATTTTAAATGTTACATAATACTAATCAACTTGATTTTTCTTATGTTTTGCTATGGAGTCAATAAATCATGGAGTCTATTGGGAAGGAGGTTTCTTAGATATTGTCTAATCTAACTCCCAGCAATACAGGCATATTCTCAATCACATCACTAGCAAGTGGTCACTGATGTCTGTTTGAGCACCTCCAGTGATGGAGAAAAAAGCAGTTTACTCAGTTACTGGAAATCATTTGTTTACCTTGTGCTGAGCTTTATATCCTGGCCTCATGTATTTGTTGGTATTGGTGCTCTCCTCTAAAGATGTGAGATTGGTATTATGTCTTCTTCTTTCTATGACATATTCATACTGGACATTTCAGCCCACTTTTCCTTTTAGTTTAACCTGTCCTGTCCACTGCCCTGCTGGCAAAAGATGAATGAGCCAAGAATAAACACCTGGCTTACGAATTACTCTTCCTTGAAAATTTGAATCCAGGGATCCTGAGACTGTGACTGATAATAGAACACAGTGGACCTCCCAAAATTTAGAGTCCAAATGCCAATGGGGCCTACTATGGTGAAAACAGAGACCAAATGGAAATACTGGCTCTATCTTGAATTATCATGAGCAAAAGGTAGAGTTTCTTCTGCCTTGTCTTTATACAAGGCTGTATATATGAATGTCAAATTATTAGTGTATTTACTCTGGGAAGTCTTCATACTCGGTTACTTTAATTAGCACACGCTAGGTACCAAATGAGTTAACTAAAAATATTTTAAATGTTTGGCTGTACCAACATTAATTAAGCAGAGACATTCATCTTCACATAGGGAGTTGCCTGCCTCAAGAGAATTGAAGAAGCCACACCCTTAACCATGGCACAATCCTGATCTGTGCTTTGCTTGCACTGTTAAGAATTGCCATTCTGACTCACAGTTTTTCCAAGTTCTTTGTGCACCAGACTTCAGTCTTCTACTTCCTCTCTAATTGAAATATTCAGGGTGAGACTATTAGTAAGATACTGCCACATTTAATTTTTATGTAAGCCAGTGCTCGTATATTTTAATCTCAAGTATTTATTTATTGTGTCTTTATTTTTAAAATCAGACTCTCAGAGGCCGACCTATTTACACCATTTTTGCATTTTATTACCAGATTTTCTCCCCTATATTGCTACAGTATGAAGCTAGGAGATTTAAGACTAAATCAATTTTAACCCTCGAGGGCTTATGTCTTAGTGCAAGTAAGGCAATCATGTGACATAGGCCCTACCACAGCCATGACATAGATTACAAATCAATCACAACATGCTTTTTTTTTGTTTTGTTTTGTTTTTGAGACAGGGTCTCCCTCTGTCACCCAGGCTGGAGTGCAGTAGCGCAATCTTGGCTCACTGCAAACTCTGCCTCCCAGATTCAAACGATTCTCCTACCTCAGCCTCCCAAGTAGCTGGGACTACAGGCATGCACCACCATACCCAGCTAATTTTTGTATTTTTAGTAGAGACGGGGTTTCACCATGTTGGCCAGCCTGGTCTCGAACTCCTGACCTTGTGATCTACCCGCCTCGGCCTTCCAAAGTACAGGATTACAGGTATAAGCCACTGCAACTAGCCACAACATGCTTTCTATCTTAGCTGTGCATCTTTCTCAGCAAGGGCTCTAAGCAATAAATTCATTCATTCATACATATGTTCGTTACCTCAGCAAGGATTTATTGAACACCTGTTATGTGTCAGGTGTTATTCTAAGCATTGATTTAAACTGGAAATTAAAATAATGCCATGCTTGAATTTTAAAGATGAAATGATACAATGCATATAACCACCTTTTGTGACCTCTAAAGCTGTATTCAAAGAGGGATAAAAATTAAGAAGTGGCTTCCATGTTCTTCAATTTAAAATGTTTCCTCTCAGTAATATTATTTTGGTAAATCATGATGCCTAATTTCTCATGGATATTGTACTTTTCAGTAAACCAGAGGCAGAAAGTTGTACAAACTATACAATCCAATATGTTTTTAGAAGCTGGCTTTATATTTACAAGACTTCAGCCAAGTCATTTAACTTTTTTTGGACTCTGGTTCCTTAATGCGGAAATGCTAACACAGTAGTAGTTGCAAAAGGACTCTTTTGTAACTCTTTGAGAGAATTAAATATATGTAAAAAATGAAATATATGTAAGAAAATATGTGTAAAGCATTTAACATTGCAAGTAACACATTGTAAACTCTCAATGATGTTGACTATTATCATTAACTTAAATTCTAGTAACAAGAAGTTTTATGAATGAAATAAAATAAAGCTATCAAAATTTGGAAGAAAAGAAGTAGCTCATGAACAGCTGCATTTTTCTTAAATTATCTCTTGAGCAAAAATGTTGCCCACCAGCTTTTTAGCACTGTCATCACCTGGGGATTGTTACAAATATAGAATTTTGGAACCCTCATAGTCTCACTGAATTAGAATCTGTATTTTACCAAGGTCCCAGATAATTGGGATGCATGTTAACTTTAAAGAAGTTTGAAGTAGGTGGGGGGGTACATGTTAAGTATTCATCATTAATTAGATTCTCTTTCATTCTAATACATGCTTCAGATTTTGGCATATTATGGAATTGCTGTACCATTTGACTTTTCAATTTTCCATCATTGCTTCAGAAAAACAAACAAACAAAAGAATAAAAACAAAGAGTAGCAGAATCTAAAATGAACCTTCAAGTTGTGTGTTAGTCTGTTCTCATACTGCTTTGAAGAAATACCAGAGACTGGGTAACCTGTAAGGGAATGAGATTTAATTGACTCGCAGTTCTGTGGGGCTGGGGAGGCCTCAGCAAACTTACAATCATGGTGGAAGGGGAAGCAAACACGTCCTTCTTCAAATGACAGCAGGAAGGAGAAGAGTTGAGCAAACCAGGAAATTCCCCTTATGAAGTCATAAGATTTTGTGAGAACTCACTCAGTGTCATGAGAACAATACGGAGGTAACTTTCCCCATGATTCAATTATCTCCCACCAGGTGCTTCTCACAACACATGGGGATTATGGGAACTACAATTCAAGATGTGATTTGGATGGGAACACAACCAAACCATATCAAGTTGTCATCCATTTTATTTATTGTCAAGCCCCACCCAAATGCCGTACATAATGTATTCTTTATCTTCTTAAGCTTATTTGTTTCACATGACAGTTATGCAAGGTAGGCATTATTAGTTTCACATTACAGGAAATGAAGCTGAGCCTCAGTGAGATTACAAATGCTTTAAAGAACACAGAGTGAAAAGGTAGGAAAGCCAGTTGTGAACTTAGGTTTTTTTCTCTCCAAATTGTATGTGTTTTCCAATACATCAGCATATCATTACTTCATTGGCATTGCATTTTTGCTCTGTACATAATTAATCAAAGAGGCAGCTTTTCCTCCTTTTCAGTAGATTGGAAACACAGGGTTCCATCTGTCCAAGAGTATTTATCCAGCTACATTAGTCCCTCCCCTTTTTATTGGCTCTTGAAATGGTACACATTTTGCAATTGAGAATTATTAAGCCAACATATGCTTTCAATTGGAAAATTTCAATGTATCATTATGAAAAAGAATTAAGAAAAAAAAGCACAAACAACCTCTGTACCTTTGCAAATGTCTTTTAATAAAAATCTGTGAAGTGAAAGGTTAAAGATAAGTAGAGACATATTTATATTTGTTGACTTTTACCTTCACTGTTGATCATGCCTAATGGCCAGAGAGCTTCAGACACAGCTTTCATTCAGTTGCTTTTATGATTTCCTGCAGTTTGAGGCAATATTTACTAGAATTTCAGTCTATAGCTTACTGTGTTTGCCTATGGCCTTGTGGTAGCTCAGTAGCTGCCAGCTTGAGTTGGTTCTTTCTCCCAGAAAAATTGTAAGGATTTAACACATCACTCCTATTCTGCTGAAAGAGATATTCATATTCTTGGGTAGGTTTGCCTCTGAAATGCTTCAGGCTTGGAATCACTGAATTTCAATTAGACTGTGGTTTTCCACACCCAAATTAGTTTGGTAGAATCTGATATATTAAGTTGGAAGCAATGGTTAAGGTAGGTTATGGGAGAATTCTAACTCTTTAAGGAAGTTTGGTGTAGAGTAGAGGTGCCTCTGTCATGTGACTACAATGATAATTATTATCATAATTTGTGTAGGAATTATAGTACTTTCAAATACATAATTGCTTTTCATCTTCATATTGGATCTTTTGAAGTAGATATTATCAATATATTATTACCTAGGTGTGGGAAATTCAGTTCATGGGAATTTTGACTTGTCTTAGTTACACTTAGTAATTGATGCCACAGACTATAACTCTCTCTTTTCATTTTGAGACTTTGTTTGGCTTTCGTGACATCCAAGTCTCCTGTTTTTCCTTCTCTTCTGGCTGTCATTCTCAATGGCCTTCTCTATTTATTTTCCTCTTTCTGATTGGGCACCTATATACCAAGGTGCATGGAGTATGTTCCTTGAGTAATTTTTCTCTTCTATTTCTCTTGTAGATTATCTCATTTATTACCATGTTATTAAATATTATCCTATTCTGGTGACTCTCAAATTTAATCACAAGTAATGCATCACTTCCATTCCAACCTAGAAACACGGTTGTGAATTTCCGTATTCTCTCCCTTTCAAATAAAAGTGTGAAAATAAAGAACTCCAAAATGACAGAATTGCAAGATGAAAGATGCTTGGATCCCTGCATCACAACTGGAGAAGGGCATCAAGAATTGCAGGACCCTATGAGGTTGAGCCATAAACAGTAAATAAACCTCTCTTGATTAAGCCATTGATATTTCAGGGTTTAATTTTACTGCAGCATAATTTATCTTGACCTGGAATTGGCAAACTTTTTCTTAAAGGGACATATAGTAAATATTTTAGACTTTGTTGCAGCAAAGAGTCAAGGGGCAAAAATGGGAACTTCATAGATAATAATAAACATGCCAAATTTCCCTAAATGTAATAATAATATAATGCTATATGTAATAATGTAAGTCACTTATATATAATATGCTGTTTGTGATACACATCCACTAATGAGAGAATTGAATTTTTGGGAGAAGATAATGTTTTGCTTAATTGAAGTTTAAAGGTGGGGTTCTCTCTTAACAAAATCAATTGCAAATTTGCTTCTGGTAATGCTTATCTGTAATATTATGTGTAAAAGCACATTTCATCTTTAAAACATTTTTCCACAAAGATACTGCCAAATACTGATATTAATCCATGTTAGTTGATCATATTTATTGCTTGGAGGTATTTATGGAATTCTGTTGATTCTTCTCTTGATAGTTGCTTTTTAGCATATCATTACATTGCATATTAATTACTTTAAATTGAAGTTTAAGTGGACTCTCTTTAATAATAAATTTACATATATTTTGGAATATAAACGTCTCCTTTACACTTACATTTAAGGTGATAAAACCTTCTGGAACTCTGGTTTAGACTCAGAAATCTATTCATTGCAAATTTGTAAGGGAAGAGACATCTTAATTTTTGTTTTAATTTTTGGCAGCACAGAAAGTTTACAAGGCAGCTTGACATTTGTCCTTATCCGTTAGTGCTACTATAACAAAATACCCAAGAGTGAGTAATTTGTAAAAAATAGAAATTTATTTCTTACAGTTCTAAAGGCGGAGAAGTCCAAGATAAAGGCACTGGCAGGTTAAGCGTCAGAGGAAGGCCTAGACAGACCCAGTCCCTCAACCCCTTATACAAGAGGCCTAATTCCATCATGAGGGATCTATATAGGTACCATGGCAAATCCTAGGCAACAGTCTAATGTTTGTGTCCCCCCCCCAACTTCATAAGTAACTTAATTGCCAGTGTGATCATTTTAGGAGGTGAGGCCTTTGGGAGGTGATTAGATCATTAGGGCAAAGGCTTCATGAATGGAATTAGTGCCTTCATAAAACAGGCCCCAGAGAGCTGCCTTGTCTCTTTCACCACGTGAGGAACTATCCTATGAGGGGCCATTTATGAATCAGAAAGTGAGCAGACCCTCAACAAACAACAAATCCCCTAACACTTTGAGCTCAGACTTCCAGCCTTCAAGATTGTGAGAAATAAATGACTGCTATTTATAGCTACTCAGTTTCTGGTATTTTCTTATAGCAGACCCGAAGAACTAAACCATATTCATATCTGACATTATAGAATTTTATATACCTAGATGGTGAAAACGTCCCTAGATGTTTCATATCTTTTCCATTTACTCTTTAATTTCAAAGGACTGTAACCTGGATCAAAGTCTAGAGAAGTAAAAGAACAAAGGAAATCCAGTAGGTAGCTGTGTAGTCATTCAAAATAGTCTTGCCTTGAAAAACATCTTAGTATTAAATGGGAGAGAAAGAAACATTGAGAAGCTTTTCTGTCCCATAATTGTTCACAGCTAGTTGTATTATTAATATTAGTCTTGAATACAAAACATAATGTAAGTCTACTTTCCCTGTTTTCTCAGGCACGATTGCACTCCAGAACTAATAGACTGCTTGTGGCTCCTCAGATATGCTGTACTGTTTCATTGAGAGTTAGTATAGATTCATGTTTAGGCGTATATGTTCTGGAATTAGAATGTTCCAATCTTGAATGTCGGCACTGTCTTCTGTGAGTGTGAAAACTTTTGTATCATTTTCAAAATGTTGATGAAACATCTAACTTAAAGATTTTTGGGACTTGCCTTGAGAGAATGGATATAAATTATTTTATTTTATTATATGTATATATATATATATTATTGCACTTTAGGTTCTGGGGTACATATGAAGAACATGCGGGATTGTTTCATAGGTACATACATGGCAATGTGGTTTGCTGCCTCCATCCCCATCACCTATATCTGGCATTTCTCCCCATTGTTTCCCTCCCCAATTCCCTACCTCCCACTGTCCCTCCCCTAGTCCCCCCCACAGACCTCAGTGTGTGATGCTCCCCTCGCTGTGTCCATGTGTTCTCATTGTTCAACACCTGCCTATGAGTGAGAACACGCAGTGTTTGATTTTCTGTTCTTGTGTCAATTTGCTGAGAATGATGGTTTCCAGAGTCATCCATGTCTCTACAAAGGACACAAACTAATCTTTTTTTATGGCTGCATAGTATTCCATGGTGTATATGTGCCACATTTTCCTTGTCCAGTCTATCATCAATGGGCATTTGGGTTGATTCCAAGTCTTTGCTATTGTAAACAGTGCTGCAGTGAACATATGTGTGCATGTGTCTTTATAATAGAATGATTTATAATCCTTTGAATATATACCCAGTAATGGGATTGCTGGGTCAAATGGAATTTCTGTTTCTATTTGAGGAAACACCACACTGTCTTCCACAATGTTTGAATTAATTTACACTCCCACCAACCATGTAAAAGTGTTCCTACTTCTCCACATCTTCTCCAGCATCTGTTGTCTCCAAATTTTTTAAATGATCACCATTCTAACTGGCATGAGATGGTATCTCAATGTAGTTTTGATTTGCATTTCTCTAATGAGCAGTGATTATGAGCATTTTTTCATATGTTTGTTGGCCTTATATATGTCTTATTTTGAAAAGTGTCTGTTCATATCCATTTTGATAGGGTTGTTTGTTTACTTCTTCTGTTTTAGTTCTTTATAGATTCTGGATATAAGTCCTTTGTCAGATGGGTAGATTGCAAAAATGTTTTCCTATTCTGTTGGTTGCCAGTTCACTCTAATGATTGTTTCTTTTGCTGTGCAGAAGCTCTGGAGTTTAATTAGATCCCATTTGTCTATTTTGGCTTTTGTTGCCAATACTTTTGGTGTTTTAGTCATGAAGCCCTTGCCTATGCCTATGTCCTGAATGGCTTTGCCTAGGTTTTCTTCTAGGGTTTTTATGCTGTTAGGTCTTATGTTTAAGTCTTTAATCCACCTGGAGTTAATTTTAGTGTAAGGTGTCAGGAAGGGGTCCAGTTTCTGCTTTCTGCACATGGCTAGCCAGTTTTCCCAACACTATTTATTAGACAGGAGATCCTTTCCCCATTGCTTGTTTTTGTCAGGTTTGTTAAAGATCAGATGGTTGTAGATGTGTGGCATTGCCTCTGAGGCCTCTGTTCTGTTCCATTGGTCTATAGCTCTGTTTTGGTACCAGTACCATGCTGTTTTGATTACTATAGCCTTGTATTATAGTTTGAAGTCAGGTAGCGTGATACCTCCAGCTTTTTTCTTTTTGTTTAGAATTGTATTGGCTATGTGGGCTCTCTTTTGGTTTCATATAAAGCATTTGCTGAGGAGTGATTTACTTCCAATTGTGTGGCCAATTTTAGAGTAGGTGTGATGTGGTGCTGAGAAGAATGTATATTCTGTGGATTTGGGGTGGAGAGTTCTGTAGATGTCTATTAGGTTGCTTGGTCCAGATCTGAGATTAAGTCCTGGATATTCTTGTTAATTTTCTGTCTTGTTGATCTGTCTAATATTGACAATGGAGTGTTAAAGTCTCCTACTATTATTGTGTGGGGGTCTAAGTCTCTTTAGAGGTCATTAAGAACTTGCTTTATGTATATGGGTGCTCCTGTATTGGGTCCGTATATATTTAGGATCGTTAGCTCTTCTTATTGCATTGATCCTTTTACCATTTTGTAATGCCCTTCTTTGTCTCTTTTGACCTTTGTTGGTTTAAAGTCTATTTTATCAGAGACTAGGATTGCAACTCCTGCTTTTATTTGCTCTCCATTTGTTTGGTAAATCTTCCTTCATCCCTTTGTTTTGAGCCTGTGTGTGTCCTTGCATATGAGATGGGTTTCCTGGATACAGCATACCGATGCATTTTGACTTTTTATCCAATTTGCCTGTCTGTGTCCTTAGATTGGGGCATTTAGCCCATTTACATTTAAGGTTAATATTATTACGTGTGAATTTGGTCCTGCCATTTTGATGCTCACTGGTTGTTTTGCCTGTTAGTTGATGCAGTTTCTTCATTGTCTCAATGCTCTTTACCATTTGGTACCTTTTTAGAGTGGCTGGTACTGGTTGTTCCTTACTATGTTTAGTGCTTCTTTCAAGAGCTCTTGTAAAGCAGGCCTGGTGGTGATGAAATGTCTCAGCAATTGCTTGTTTGTTAAAGATTTTATTTCTCCTTCACTTATGAAGCTTAGTTTGGCTGGATATGAAATTCTGGGTTGAAAGTTCTTTTGTTTAAGGATGATGAATATTGGCCCCCACTCTCTTCTGGCTAGTAGGGTTTCTGCTGAGAGATCTGCTGTGAGTCTGATGGGCTTCCCTTTGTGGGTAATCCAACCTTTTTCTCTGGCTGCCCTTAGCATTTTTTCCTTCATTTTAACCCTGGTGAATCTGACAATTGTGTCTTGGGGTTGCTCTTCCTGAGGAATATCTCTGTGGTGTTCTATGCATTTCCTGGACTTGAATATTGGCCTGCCTTGCTAGGTTAGGGAGGTTTTCCTGGATAACATCCTGAAGAGTGTTTTCCAGCTTGGATTCATTCTCTCCGTCACATTCAGGAACACCAATCAAACGTAGATTAGGTCTTTTCACATAATCCCATATTTCTTGGAGGCCTTGTTCATTTCTTTTTACTCTTTTTTCTCTAATCTTGCCTTCTCATTTTATTTCATTGAGTTGATCTTCAACCTCTAATATCCTTTCTTCTGCTTGGTCGATTTGGCTATTGAAACTTGTGTATGTTTTGTGAAGTTCTCGTCCTGTGTTTTTCAGCTCCATCAGTTCATTTATATTTGTCTCTAAGCTGTTTATTCTCATTAGCATTTCGTCAAACCTTTTTTCAAGGTTCTTAGTTTCTTTGCATTGGGTTAGAACATGTTCTTTTAGCTTAGAGTTTTTTATTACCCACCTTCTGAAGCCTGTTTCTGTCAATTCATTGGACTCATTCTCCATCCAGCCTTGTTCCCTTGCTGGTGAGGAGTTGTGATCCCTTGGAGGAGGTGAGACTTTCTGATTTTTGGCGTTTTCATCCTTTTTATGCTTGTTTCTTCCCATCTTTCTGGATTTGTCCACCTCTGGTCTTTGTAGTTGGTGACATTCAGATGGGGTGTCTGAGTGGACATCCTTTTTGTTGATGATGAAGTTATTTCTTTCTGTTTCTTAGTTTTACTTCTAACAGTCAGGCCCCTCTGCTATAGGACTGCTGGAGGTCCACTCCAGACCCTGCTTGCCTGGGGATCACCTGCAGCTGCTGCAGTAAGGATTGCTGCCAGTTTCTTCTTCTGTTATCTTTGTCCCGGAAGGATACCTGCCAGATATCAGCCTGAGCTTTCCTTTATGAGGTGTCTCTTTGGATATATGGGGGTCAGGTAGCTGCTTGAGGAGATAGTCTGTCCTTTATAGGAGCTCAAGTGCTGAACTGTGAGCTCTGTTACGTTCAGAGCTGCTGGGCAGGTATGTTTAAGTCTGCTGCAGCAGAACTCATAACCACCTTTTTCCCCAGGTGCTCTGTCCTTGGAAGGTAGGGGGTTATTTTTAAGTTCCTGACATGCTGCTGCCTTTTTTCAGAGATGCCTTGTCCAGTGAGGAGGTAGCCTAGTCACAGTCTGCCAGCAGAGACATTGCTCAGCTGCCATGGGCTCTGCCCAGCTGCTGTGAGAACTTCCTTTCAGTTTTGTTTATAGAGGTGTACTTAGAACTGCCTCGGTAATGGCAGTCTGCCTCTGTAATGGCGGACTGCCTCAGTAATAGTGGACTGCCTCGGTAGTGGTGCACTGCCTCAGTAATGGCAGACGCCCTTCCTCCCACAGAGCTGGACTGTCCTGGGTCCAGCTGTGCTTGCTGTGAAACTCTCATCCACAGCGTTTCAGATTGCTGGTCTTTGTAGGGGTGGAACTGGCTGAGCCAGATCACCTGGCTCCCCATTTCAGCCCCTTTTTTTTCAATTGAATGGGCAAATCTGTCTCCCAGGTGTTCCAGTGGTCAGTTGAAAGGGCACCTGGATTTGTGTGAGTTTTTATGCGGAGACCCGCCATGCCTGCTGAAACAGCTGTGCTGGAGACTCGTGACACTTTTCTGCCCAGGAATCTCCTGGTCTGTGGGCAGTAGAAATTCGTTTGGGAATGCGATGGTCACTCACCCTCTGCGTTTTTGCTGGGAACTGCAATCCAGAACTGTTTCTATTCAGCCATCTTGGATCCACACTTGAATTTGCATTTTAATGAGATGTATATAAATTATTTAGCATGGTACTTAGCATAATCACATAGTAAATGCACATTATTATTATTATTATTACTACTGCTTCCTGTCAGTTCAAATGCTGTTCCATTTTATCTGAAAGTATCTTCATCCCCATCCTTTTCTAGAATCTGTCCCCAATCTGGGTAACTTCTTTTCTATGTTAGATAGAACTTTGATTATTTTATTTGCAATGACAATGAAAATTCATGTAATAAAAATTAGCCAAAGGGTTTCACACACTCATTATTGCCCAAATAAATACAACAATCAAACATTATTAGATGCTATCCTCATTACTTTTAGCCTTTGGAAGGTGGGAGACTTTACTCTCTCCAGGTGCCCCTCTTCCCAGAGTAGAAATGCCCTGAGGATGAACAGACACAGACATTTTTTTCTGAGCTTTATACTGGAGTTTCTGCAGGCTTCCTACCTCCTTCCTAGCACTAGCCTCTTTATAATCTTTTGAAATATGGGCTTTGTGGCTCTTCAAGGCTAGCTTACAGTGGACATCCCGCAGGCAATTATGTTAGAACCTAACAAAGGAATAAACCTCTTCCCAAATACATTTGATAGGGTCAGCATGCAAGGCCATTAAAGTTATGCAGTTTGCAAATGTTATATTGTTTCCTCAGTGCAAACATGCAGATAACCTACATAAAAATGTGTAGCTCACTTCGGTACTTGATTAACAATGTTCAATAATATTAATATTTTATGATATTACAAAAAGGAGAAATCAATTATACACATGGTTTGTACTGGAATTTCCTAAAGTTATTTTTCCTCAGACTCTATTGCACACAGAATTTTCTACTATTTATATACTCCACCAGTATTTCAGGACACATCTGTTACCTCTATTATTATATAATTTTAATCTATTCTAAAAGATTGAACCATTTCTATATTTGTTCTTTGAAGGTATCATATCTATATGTGTGTGTAAATATACACATATTTCACCTCTGTGAATCGTGCTTATGGCACAGACATTGGCATAATATTGGAACATCCCTATTTTACCAAAGAATAAATCAATGATGGAAATCCAAGGCTTGCTGACAGTTCAATTCAGAAGCTTCCCATTGCATCTGTGCAAAACTGATTTCATATCTTGAGGCCCTGGATCTGGTATTTTTTGGCATGTATATATTTGGGCTGAATCCCCAGGGTAACCTTCTCTATGTATTTTCACTAGCCATTGAATCCCTCCCAGGGAGAACAGGAAGTCTGGCACTGCTTTTGATGACACATCAATGACGTTATGTCTGGTTTCTATCAAAAATCAAAAAGCAAAAGTTTTTTTATGCCAGAAACAAAGTATAGATAACGTCATATGTAAACATTAGTATATTGCTTGATATACTAAGCAACCAGGCTCGAGGACTGCCAGTAGGTTCTGCGTCATGGTGAACAGCTTGACTAGAGGCCTGGGCAAGGGTGAGATAGGCAAATGCCATAAGCAATCACAGACTTATTCTATGATAGTCTCTGCATTTTTTGTTAAATGCCCCCGTTAAGATAGCTAGAACTGCAGTAGCTACTCAGTTAGAAGCAAAGCATTATACCAGTAGAGTATCAGGTTTTAAAGTGAAGTAGATCCCACTGCTTAAATCATGCACATATATATGATGTACCTGGACTTGCCCCTTGTCAGGGTTAGGACTTAGTTCCCTTATGGGCTCAAGGCATAACTGTCTTTGTGCTGGGATTTAAACTTGATCCTAAGGAATTCTTCTATCTGAAAATGTAAATAAGCATATTATACCTATGTTATGAGGTTCTGGAAAAAATAGATAAATAAGATTAGTGTTTTCCCCTCAAGAAGCACATAATCCAGTGGGAAAGAGAGACATGGAACGTACAAAAGCAATTAGGGTATAAGAAGAGCTATGAAGGGGGATATACAGACAAGATATTGAATAAACTGGGGCAGGAGTCACACATGACTTCAAGAGGAGGCAATAATGGTCAGATTCCCAGTTCTCATCATTAGTCATTTATCCTTTTGTGGCCCAAGGATTGGAGATGTTTAAAATGTCATATACTGGCCGGGCATGATGGCTCACACCTGTAATCACAGCATTTTGGGAGGCCAAGGCACTTTTTGAGGTCAAGAGCTCGAGACCAGCCTAGTGGTGGTGGGACACCTCTAATCCCAGCTACTTGGGAGGCTGAGGCAGGAGAATTGCTTGAATCCGGTAGGCAGAGATTGCAGTGAGTAGAGATTACACCACGGCACTCTAGCCTGGGTGACAAAGCAAGATACCGTCTCAGGCGGAAAAAATGTCATATACTGCAGGAGCAGGACAACCTACTGATATAACAGAGAATAAGTAGAAGGGCCATGAGGCCATACAGATGGAGGAGTTTTGTTTTTGTCAAAAGAAAAGGAGGAATATTAATATTAGACATTAAGAGCTGACACTTAGTCTTACTATGTACCAGCAACTACTCTAAGAACTTTACATGTATCATCCCATTGAATCCTCTCACATTCCTGTTAGCTAGTTATTATCTTGAGAATGAGAACCTTTTACAGAAAGAGGAATTACAGTTGCACATCAAGGAAGGGTGCTTTATTGTGGAAGGCAGAGCAAGAACCAGAAGTTCAGCGATCTCTGGAGAAAACATTCATGGGCGTATCCCACCCAGAGGGCATGTATCTTGGACTGGAATCTGAGGCAGCATGGAAATTTTGAGTATCTTAAAAGGACAAGTTGGAAGAGATGATGGGCACAGGAAGGTGGGCTACAAAATTAACTTTTTCTGAAACTTACATAACTTTATTTACAAGTTTGGCCCTCAACAGTTTGACACATGGTCTATCCTCAGATTTTGACTCCTTAGAAAAACGATCTCTTTCTTTCACATGGACAGAAAAGGATGAAAAATTATAGTCACTGCTAATTTTTTAAAGAATATTTACTATGTGCTGGGATCTGTTTCAAGCACTTAGCATATATTATTTCATTTACTCCAAGTAACAGCTACATAAGGAATGAGCTATTATCCTCTCCTAAAATGGAGATTTAGGATGGTGAAGTAACTTATCTAAGGGTCACATCTCCAAATTAGATGTCTGAACCAGCATTAGAAATTGTAGCAGTCGGATTCCAGAGCCTACACTCTTAACCCCGAAGAGAGGAAAGTGTTAGGTTATAACTCAAGGCAAAATATTTCTGTTATGGTGGAAAAATTTAAAAAGTAAATTGTAGCAAGATGTATCTTTTCAAAATTAAACTATAGTTTAAGCAGTTAAAGATTTTTTGCTGTGAGGCATTACAGACCACTGATAAATGTGTGCTGTCTCAGGCAGAGATTGGAAACAACGCAGCAGTAGCATTTAGCCATCAGCCTGCGGTTTCCTGCAGCTGTGATTTTCCATGGATGCAGTTTTGGGCTATCTTGTCACTGGCTTTTTGGTGCCAGAGCCTTCAGAATGCTGAAGTTTTTTCTCTTTTTTAATTTTGATTTTCTGCAGACTTGACTATGTCTGCATCACCTAAAATTATTACCAGCCACAAGCCCTTTGTTGTACTAACATCTTGCTCCCAGTGCTATTTTTTTGTATTTCAATTGCCTTGTCCCCAGTGTGATTTTTACTCTGAGGGGGGCGGGGGGGGGAAACCCAGTCTGTCTTTTGATGATTTGGTTGATTTTTCATTGGAAGAAACCTGCAAAAATGCTTTTCAAAACATTTTAAATGGCAGCAAACAGTCTGGGAGGTGTTTAAATGAAATGGAAAAATAAAGGATTCATGAGGAAAGGATTTTCAGAGAACTTGGACAGAAAAAAATGTTAAAGCTGTTTCAAATGTGGCTTTATCTACCAAAGTGACCCATCTAATGTCTTTATATGTGACTTTTCTTTCATGGGTGTTCAGGCTCTAAAATTTTGACTTTACAACGGGCAAAGGCAGAATATTTGAGGCAGCAGAGCAAAGCATTGGCTTTAGCAGGCAATCAGTTATTGACATTTACCAGCTGGGAACCTTGGGCAAGTTTCTGTGGTTTACCTCTGCCAGTCTCGGTTTCCTCTCCTGTGAATTGATGATAATGATAATAATTAACTCATAGTTGTTACAAAGACTAAATGTTTTATAGCTATTTGCCAAATGTTTGGTACATATTAAAAGCTGAATACTGGAGGATATTACCATTCTTTTATAAGTATCTTTTCTTCTCCTGTATTGACATTAACATGACATCAGAAAAGTATGTTGGTATTGATCCTGGAAGACTTCCGGCTTTATCTAGTTCAGTCTTCACCAGACAAAAGAATCCTGCCTTTCTCCCAGAGAAATCCACAATGTACTCATTAGTGCCATCCATGGGCACCTTACTCTCTTTCATGATTGCTTGTAGCATTGCTGGAAAACTGGCTCAGACTTTTAGAAAGTTCCTCTTCTAAGTACTGGTTTCTAGTAATTTCTACCCATTGGCCTCAGTTCAGTTCCCTGGGGCCACCTAGGATGGATCTGGTCTCTTTTCCACATGCCCCAGATATGTGAGCTTATCTGAACAATTTACTTAACCATTCTGGGCCTGGGTTTACTCATATGTAAAGTGCATTACTCATGGTGGTTTCCTGAGGATTAAAATGTGTGTGTGTGTGTGTGTGTGTGTGTCTGAAGACAGCTTAACTATAGCAGGTGCTCAATAAGCTGTAGTGTGCTGGCCTTAGTTTAAGCACCTCCCCAGATTCAGTGAGTGTAGGTCTGTGTGACTGATGATGACTCTCTATGAAGATTGCCCAGTGTCAAATGCTTTCCTGAGGGCCACACAAAAGATGTTTTGATTTCATTAAGCCACATGGCAGCTCTCCATGGTGGGGGCTGTGTCTTTTTGGTACTCTATTACTTGGCCAAACAGTCCCACTGTGAGGAAGTTTCTTGCTGCCTTGTGTTGCTGGCGTTCACGACCCGGCAGTGCCTTGCCTCACTGTACTTCCCATGCCAGTGCTTCCCTGTTGCCCCTGGGGCTCAACAGACCTTGAGAGGTGCCCGCATTGGTGCTTTGGTTCATGCGGCCAGACCAGCGAGACTGCTGGTTGCAGGCTGCAGATGAGGCTCATGGGCAACTATGGGCTCACCCCTCATGCCGTGACTTGTGCCGTGGATGTCACTGCTGCTGGCTCAGGTTCTGGCTTCCCCAGGTGAGGAGGTGCAATTCTGAGATGAGGCAGAATCAATATCTTGTGAACATTTTGACTAACAAGAGCTCAGAGCTGGCCTTTCTTTTGTTCTCTGGCAGCAACACTAGTCTGTGCTTTATATATAAGTAAACCCAGGCCCGGAGTGGTTAAGTAACTTGTTTAGATATTTTCACATATTTGAGGCATATGGAAAAGAGACCAAATCCAACCCAGGTGGCCCCAGAGAACTGAGGTCATTGGGTGGAGCTGACAGCTCTAAGGTGCAACAGTTTCAGGCAGTTCTCTCATGCCCCGTGAGACTAAGCACTCAGCAGTGCTTGCTATGAGCATGCTATTAAAACGACTCTCCTTTCCTTGCCTCACTCCTCCCTTTATTTTACTTCTGTTTTCAGGGATTTCAGTCTCAATAATTTGAGGGGAGTTAGCATTTAACCTTTGTCTCAATCTCTGTGTTCATGGGAACTCTGGTAAAATGAGTAACTAGTATTACTAATGGTACTGCTCTTCCTCTTATTCAGATCCATTTCTTCAGGTTCACCAACCATTGCTTTCATGGCTGATTATTGGCACTCCACTCCCCTACTCACAAAATAAAGCTTATTTCTCCATTTTATGAGTCAACATCTTTGGCCCAGTACTTCCTGTCTTTTATTGCCACCCCCAGAGAGTTTCTCCCTTAATTTTCACTCTTTGCTTTCAAATCTCATCTGGTAATTTGATCTAAGATAATAAGACAACAAGTGCAAGTGACTTGACACATCGCCTATTGGAGATAGTATGTTTGAATATCCATAGAAGTTTTCTGAAGAAAGAGCCCCAACTTAAGTAGAAATCATGGTTGGAAAACTTTTCTTGCAAAAGGCTAGGGATTAAGTATTTTAGGCACTGCCAGCCGTGGCCATATGATCTCTGTTGCAGCTGTTAAACTTTACAGGTGTAATGTGAAAGAAGCCATAGCAAATATGTAAATGAATGTGCATGGCGTGTGTCAGCAAAACTCTATTTGCAAAAACAAGTGTTTGACCAGATTTGGCTCATAGGCTGTAACTACAGACCCTTGCTCTAAACAATGGAATTACAACAAAAAAAAAGTGAAGCAGAATTTTGGGAAAATGTGTATAATTCAACATCTTTCAAATTCCATTTTCTCAGTTTTAATTCATTTTAATTCAATAAAACATATTGAGAGCAGGAAAGGGAACAAACAGTTGTGGAATGTCCCCAATGAGCCAGACTCTAGGCTAGGGATTTCCATATGGTACAGCATTTACTGCTCTTAGCAACCCTATAAGTTCACTGTTGTTATTTTATTTTTTGATGAGATGAATAAGTAGGTGCAGAGATGAGTAAATTGTATCTTTGTAAAAGGCACTTTTAACTTGAAGATCTATATTAAAGTGTTCTAATTAAGTACATACTGTGTGCAAAGTTTTGCACCACTGGCTGCATAGAATACAGAAATGAATAAGACAGTTTCATTTTAGTTAGAAGCAAAATAAAATGTCAGCAAAATAAAATAAGACTGGCTCTGACATCCTAAGAGAAGTACAAAGTACTAAGGGAGTTTAAAGGAGCTGCCTTTCAGGCAGGTGAGAAGCAGGAAAATCCCACAGAAAGGATGACAATTAAAGTGAGATTTGAAGAATTAATATGATTTTGAAAGCTAGAGATAAGGAAAAAGGTTGTTCTAAGCAAAAAAGAAAGTGAAAAAAAAAAAAAAAACAAGGGGCGTGGAACAGGAAGAAATAGTGCCTACTGAGGAGCTGCAGGCCATCAAAGAGAAGCTTTGCCTTCGTAGTTGGCCAAAGGCTTTGCTCAGCCCTATCCCTAAAGGCCCCCTCTGAGTCTAGCTCACCATTAGTTGAATGAAATCATCCTTGTCTAATCTTCTCTTAGAAGGGTGTCTGTCTCATTGTGCATGATGGATGCAAAAACAGAATTTTCATTAGTAAAAACAAAAGTGCACAGAATAGGAGGTAATAAGTCAGAATCTGAGTAAACGTTGGAAGAAGAGAATGCAGAAAATTGTCACAGGTAGTACCAAAGCTGGAGGGCCTAAGATAATGTTCTAATTTTTAAAAAATGGGAGTTGAAGGCTCATTTTTATTAGACACTGGTTTTACTTGATTCTGCAACTGAATGACCAACACTTTACACACATGCAGAACAACCTAAAGCTGTAAAAACTATGACATGACTGAATTTGTTGGTCAGTTGTCTTTTGTAATATTTATGACAATTGCAATTTAAATTCTTAATTGTGCAATCATATTTTCCCTGGACTGTGAGGACAAATAAGGGCAGGAAATTTGTCTGTCTCATGCTGTCCTTGCATTTGGCACATTGCCTTGTACATTGTATGTGCTCCATAAATATTTGCCCGTTGATTACTTGAATACATGGTTGAATTCAGTCAGGTTACTCTCTCAAGTAGAGAGCTAGAGCCTGAATTTTGTCGTAACTTGTCCAGCCTTTCTCAGAAGAAGTAGCTTCTCTCATGGAAGTATTTCTGTAATTCACTGGAGCTTCCCATGTGCTCCTCCAAGTCTTTGAAGGCTCATAGCCAGAAGGAAGTGCACAACCACCTAGTGTAACCAAGAGTCTTGCATCATCCACACAGAGAGGGAGATTTTCCAAGTTCTTGTTGTGGTGGAAGGATGAGGTCAAACTGTAAGGGGTCAGCAGTGCTCTTAACACTGCCTTTGTGTTGTTTTCATATAAATATTTTTACTAGGACATTTTTTGGCAAACAAGGCTAGCTCCCAGGACGGTGGAGAGCAAGGAAGTTTTGCTCACCACATGCCCATGGTATGCACTTGAGTCAACTTAGGGCCAGTGTGATTTGAAATCATGTCCTTTTTCACTTTTGTCTTGATGCTTTCTCACTGACTCAGTGTCTACCCTTTATCCTTTCTCTAAATGAGAAACATCTGGCCTAAAGTGAAGTCCATGTCCAAATTCCCCACCTCCTTCTCCTACCAAGAAAGCAGCAGCTACTTCTGACACACTAATCCTATTACAGATGTTTTGATAATTACAAAAAGCTCAATTTGGCAGCTTGTTGGTAGAGTAACTAAACCAGATTCACACATTTAAATATCTTCTGCCACTCACCTAAGGTAGTTCTCTTTAAAGGTCTGTTATATAATTTGGTTGGAGAAACTCTGAGATGATGCTTCTTTACTGAAATAGGTAAGGTTCTTTAAGCAAATGTAAACAATAACCTTTGATCTACAGAGTGTAGTTGGTTCATCTCTCTGTTTCACCCACTTTGCAAAGCCTAATCCATAATGTTGCCAGTGACTATTGGAGGAGCAAATGGATAAATCCAACACCATACACTGTACTTTTCCTTTTATCATGTTTCTTTGTTCAAAATGCATTTGATCCATGTCTTTGTGCCAAAGAGCAAACCGAGATAGTATTTGGTAATAAGATCCTGTGATAATAAAAATGTCTTCTTTGCATGTTGTTGATTTTGTCCCCAAGTACTTTCTTATCCACAACTTATTTCATTTCTACTATCCTATAAGGTAAGCAGAATGCATTATTTTCATTTATTGGTATTTAGTTTCCCTTAACTCTTATATCCAATGTACATCAAAGCCATTGATTATGCCTCTGCAATTGTTTCTGAGTCAGTCCTTTAAACACTCCTACAGCATAACCAGCTTTACCGAGGCTGCCATTTTCTCTCATATAGTCCCCAGCAATTTTTTTCCTAGCTGGTCTCCTAAACTTCTGATTCTTCTGTTCATGATATTATCATTATATTTCCAAAGCAAGAGATAGATCTTGTCCCTGTCTTTTCTCTGATATACTAATGTCTCATCACTGCCTTCCTAGATCAAGTCTGAATCCTAGGTCAAGTCATACACAAGATCATTTTTGCTTGAGTCTTCATCTACCTTTCTTTAGTTTCCAGATGACTTGTGGGTATTAAACTATGCCATGCCTCTTCATATTTCTGTGCCTTCTCTCATGTGGCACTATTTATGTGGAACACCCTGGCCCACTCTGTATTCTTGTGAAACTCCTATTTATACTTTGAAGACTCACCAAAACGTTCACCTTATTTGTGAATATTGTCATGACTCAGGAAGAGTTCAGTGGTTCTTCCCTTTCTTTATGTGACACTTTACACCTTTACACAAACCATGTTTTGGCACTCACCAAACTGTAAGAAAAGTATTTACACAACCAGTTCCCCTACTAAACCACAAACTTATCTTTGTATCCCCCCGACAATGGCCCAATGCATATCACATACCAGGTACCCAATGAATGCTTATTTAATAAATAGATTTTACAAATAAGAAAGGACACCGTGAAGGAGAGTATCAGGGACAACACTTTGGAAATACGTTCTAATTCTAGGTCTTCTACTAATTCATGGAAGCCTCTCTGGACCCATTTTCACATCTATGCAATGAGTGCATCTGATTGGGCTATCCTTGTGGTCTCTTCTAGGATTTACTTCTGTAAGAAATTCTAATAGGTTGCTCACCTTTTTAGTTAACAAAGCCAGAACCAAATTCAAGATCATCTGGCATGGGATCTAGGTATATCTCATAGGATTAATTTTTCTGAAACAAAGGCTGAAATTAAAAAGAAAGATATGTAGGAAGAGAAGATGACCTAGTGTTGGTAATAGGTTGCACCAGCTGTGTGACCTTGAGGAAGGTATTGTCTCTCTGGTCTTAGTTTTTTCATTTGTATAATAAGGGCATGAAACTAAATTGCAAATATATGGCACTACTTTTCCAACTTCTTCCTTCTATGTCAAAGGCAGTTGCAGCTAATCAGTTACTAAACATATTCTCATTGAATCTTTCTGCACGGTCAGACTTCATCTCAACGCCATGCTGCAAGAAGTCACTTCTGTTCTTTGGAGTACTTTCAATGCCAAGAATGTATGTGAAATTAAAACAAAAGAAACCTATTGGTATTCATGGCAATAGATATTTTCCAAAACCTCTCTCAGTTCTGTTATATTCTAATAGACCCATAGTGGACTTCTTGCATATTTGGACTTAGTTTCTAGCCTCTGAGGATGACCATGAGGAGGAAACCACGCACAGATCCCTGCAATGGGTGAGTTCTTTCATGATGAGGCCAGGCATAATCACCATTCTGTGATCGACCAGTGTCTTTTATTTTCTTCAGGTTTAATGCCAATGAGTCAGTCACAAGCCAACAAGGGTATCCACATTAAATGCATCTGAACAGAGTGAAAATCAGTCATAATTGGGGACAGATGTGGACGCAAAGTTCTCATTTGTCTTTTTTCTTCTCAGTGGACTACTGCAAAGGAAGTGTTAACTGATTTTGGCACTCTCATCTGCTTTCCAGAAGGCCTGTTTAGAAAAGCATATGAGCAATTGGGGAATCCTTGATGCTTCTAGAAAGTAGGTTACATCAGGACATTCTCTGAGTCCTAATTAAATTAATTTTCCCTTCTAGTTTCTGGAATGTAATAAGTGTAAAAATAAATATTTGTGTAATAATTGCTCTCTAGCTAGCAATTTTATTGCCAAGTGCCATGTTGTCTCTAGAATGATCCCTCCTAACTTAGCATATTGTAGAATCTCCCCTCTGTGAGCTGCCTTATTCCTCTGACTTTGGAAATAGCTGACTTGGAAGATAATTAGATGCTTTTACTTTGTGTCTCAGACTAGCCTCTAGGTCTTTCAGGCAGGGAAGCACCTTACTTCTCATTATATTATATATGTTATAATATTTATGTTATAGCAATATCATATATTTATATAATAATTTATATATTATATATGTGTTATCATAGGGTATGTTTTATACTCAGCATTTAGTAACTACTTGGCAGTCAACTCTCATCTACAGTCATGGAAAGATAATCTTTTAAAATGAGAATACCAAGGAAAGAGAGGAAGGTTTATTCAAGTATGGCATGATATAGGCTTAAGCCACATAAACAGAATCATAAACTCAAGAATATAAGGTGGAGCATGCTTATATTCTTGGATTGATAACATGCTATGTTTAGTTCTAGCTGATACTAGCTTTGGAGAAATAGGAATAACCTGGAGCACATTCAGAGGAGAGGGACAAGGTTGGTATTTGGTCAGCTTAGGCTATGATAACAAATACTGTAGACTGGGTGACTTAACTGAAAGACTTATTTCTCATAATTTAGGAAGCTAAAAGTCCGAGATCAGGGTGCCAGAATGGTTGGGTTTTCTGATGAGGGCTCCCATTGGGGTTATGTTCTCACATGCTCTTTCCACGGTGCGTGCACATAGAGTACAAGTTCTGGTCTCTTCATCCTCTAAGGGCACTAATCTCATCACAGGGGCTCCGCCTTCCTGAGTCCACCTAAACTTAATTACCTTCTAAGGCCCCATCTCTAAATGCCATCCCATTGAAGATTAGGGCTTCAACAAATGGATTTGGAGGAGACATAGACATTCAGTCCACAGCAGTGAGTGACTTGAAAACCATGCTGTGCAAGGACTGGTTCAACACTCTGGAGGCATTTACTCAGGGAAGAAAGGGCTTAGTGCTGGCATGATACTGTCTAAACTTATCTGAAGGCCTGCCTTTTAGCCAGAGGATTAAGCTTATTGTGTGTGTTTTATAGGGCAGAAGTAAGATTGGTGGATAGAAAATAGTGGAGTGTGAAGGTGAGGTCCTTCCTGAATGTGCTTCATGGCTCCCACTCATGTCTTTTGGCTGAATGTCTAAAATTACAAAATTCTCAAACTGCAGGATGCTTACCAGGTTCAGGGATGAATATTTATTGCACATGACTCAACATTACTTTTTGGATGAAATACACAAGGACTTATTGCCACATGGGGATATTTGGTGCCTATCCCCTGCTTGGAAATCCTCAGCCATAAAATAAATTGATAAAAGAAGCACTTCACACAGCAAACAAGCATCAGTAATTACCTAAAATCTAAACTTCAGGACTTGGGGCCTCGAATTGAGCTGATCTATGGTATCATCTTGTGAAGCATCTGAAGTCATTTCACTGATTTCTGTCACTATTACTCATTCTTAATAGAGACAGTGACCGTGGGCTCTTAAGTTCATGGATGAGTCTGAACCTCCCTGATTTGCCATCAGAGATTTTGCCCTGATTTCTTCAGGTCTATTCAGGAAGGAGATGTCCTCTTTCACCCAGCCACTTGGGAAGCTGAGTTCTTACAGCTGGCATTAATTTTAGGGTTTTCAGGCACAGAACAGAGAAGTTGCTAAAAAAGCCATAAAACTGGGTGTGCTTCTCTACCCCAACATCTGTATTTCCTTCACTGAACCATGCTTTGTACTATGCAGCCTAATTAAAAGACTTCCACCAAAAGCAACATACTAGGTTTTATATCTTCTCAAGGAAAAAGCAAAACTAAGCAATAAAGGAAAATGAGCCATGTCACCAAAAGCATATGAGCTATTTTGCAACTACTCTATTTAGACTTACTTGTTGGTAAAACAATGTGTTCTCAAATTTTCTTCACTAACTTGCCTTCCAAGACTATGTTAATGACATAGAATAATGACTGCCTGGATATAATTTAAAAAAAACAAAAAAACAAAAAAAACAAAAAAAACCTTTCCATCTGTCTACTTCGTATGATGTCTTGTATTTCTCATGCATACTTTGCCCCTAGAAAACTGGTCTTAGATGTGGCAGTGCAATTAACAGAAATGTTCCAGCTTAGAAATGCTTTTGAGAATAATTCTTTATAATTGAACGTGAACAAGCAAGCGGAACATTTTAAAAATGTATTTCTCCTTGGAGAGTAACCAGAACAACCATGACCAAATTATCTGGAACCTGGAGCATGATAGTAAAGCTAAAATGTAAAAATGAAGTGGAAAATGGTGTCATGGACCAAAAATGGAGACCAAAGGGTGTGTCTCTAAGAATTCATCTGAGCCAGACATTGGATAGAAGAAGAGAATGAGCAGTTAAAACAATCCATATTTTTTCTCATTTGACTGGCATTGATTGCTTACCCCGATGGACTTTTTTGGGGTCACAGGCTTCTTTGAGAATTTGATGAAAACCTCAGACGTCCACCTCAGGAAAAGACTCATTCTCACATGAGCAGTTTGAGCTATGCAGAGATCAAACAAGAACCTCAGGGAAGGGGATTAAGAGGTTAGACACACTGATATGGTTTGGCTATGTTCCCACCCAAATCTCATCTTGAATTCCTATGTGTTGTGGGAGGGACCCAAAGGGAGGTAATTGAATTATCAAGTGGATCTTTCCTGTTATGTTCTCATGATGGTGAATAAGATCTGAGTCTCATGAGATCTGATGGTTTTAAAAATGGGAGTTTTCCTACCCAAGCTCTCTCTTTGCCTGCCACCATCCACATAAGATGTAACTAGCTTCTCCTTGCCGTCTGCCATGATTGTGAGACTTCCCCAGCCACATGGAACTGTGAGTTCTCCATTAAACCTCTTTTTTAAAAATAAATTGCTCAATCTCAGCTATATCTTCACCAGCAGTATGATAACAGACTAATACAGTAAATTGGTACCAGTAGAGTGGAGTATTGCTGAAGAGATACCAGAAAATGTGAAAGTGACTTTGAAACTGGGCAACAAGCAGAGGTTGGAAAAGTTTGGAGGGCTCATAATAAGACAGGAAAATGTGGGAAAGTTTGGAACTTCCTAGATACTTGTTGAATGGCTTTGAACAAAATTGTTGATAGTAATACGGACGATGAAATCCAGGCTTAGGTGGTTTCAGATGGAGATGAGGAACTTGTTGGGGACTGGAGCAAAGGTGACTCTTGCTAGGTTTTAGCAGAGACTGGTGGCATTTTGCCTCTGCCCTAGAAACTTGTGGAACTTTGAACTTGAGAGAGATGATTTAGGGTATCTAGCAGAAGAGATTTCTAAGCAGCAAAGTATTCAATAGGTAACTTGGGTGCTGTTAAAGGCATTCAATTTTAAAAAGATAACAGAATAAAAGTTCAGAAAATTTGCAGCCCAACTATATGATAGAAAAGAAAATCCCATTTTCTGAGGAGAAATCAAAGCTGGGTGTAGAAATTTGCATAAGTAATGAGAAGCTGAATGTTAATCCCCAAGACAATGGGGTGCCTCCAGGGCATGTCAGAGGTCATCACAGCAACCCCTCCCATCACAGGCCCAGAGGACTAGGAGGAAAAAGTGGTTTTGTGGGCTGGGCCAAGGGTCCTCGTGCTGTGTGCAGCCTAGGTACTTGATGCCCTGCATCTCAGCTGCTCCAGCCATGGCTGAATTGGGCCAACATAGAGCTTGGGCCATGGCTTAGAGGGTACAAGCCTGAAACCTTGGCAGCTTCCATGTAGTGTGAGCCTGTGAGGGCATAGAACTCAAGAATTGGGTTTTGGAAACCTCCATCTAGATTTCAGAGGATGTGTGGAAACACCTGAGTGTCCAGGAAGAAGTTTGCTGCAGGAGCAAGGGCTCTCAGGGAGAACTTCTGCCAGGGCAGTAAGGAAGGGAAATGTGGGGTTGGAGTACCCACACAGAGTCCCTAATGGGGCACCACCTAATGGAGCTGTGAGAAGAGGGCCACTACCATTCTCCAGACCTCAGAAGAGTAGATCCACTGACAGCTTGCACTGCGTGCCTGGAAAAGCTGCAGACACTCAACACCAGCCCATGAAAGCAGCTTGGAGGGAAGCTGTATCCTGGAAAGCCACAGGGGCAGAGCTGTCCGAGACCATGGGAACCCATGTTTTGCATCAGCATGACCTGGATGTGAGACATGGAGTCAAAGGAGAGTTGGAGCTTTAAGATTTGACTGTCCCGGGGGATTCTGGACTTTCATGGGACCTAAAGCCCCTTTGTTTTGGCCAATTTCTCCCATCTGGAATGGCTGTATTTACTGAATGCCTGTACCTCCATTGTATCTAGGAAGTAACTAACTTGCTTTTGATTTTACAGGCTCATAGGCAGAAGGGACTTGCTTTGTCACAGATGAGACTTTGGACTGTGAACTTTTGAGTTAATGCTGAAATGAGTTAAGACTTTGGGGGACTGTTAGGAAGACAAGACTTGTTTTGAAATATGAGGATTTGAGATTTGGGAGGGACCAGGGGTGGATTGATATGGTTTGCCTATGTCCTCACCCAAATCTCATGTTGAATTCCCACATATTGTTGGAGGGACCTGGTGGGAGATAATTGAATCATGGGGGTGGGTCTTTCCCATACTGTCTCACAAGATCTGATGGTTTTTAAAACAGGAGTTTCCCTATACAAGCTCTCTCTTTACCTGCCACCATCTACATAAGATGTGACTTGCTTCTCCTTGCCTTCCACCATGTGAGGCTTCCCCAGCCACATAGAACTGTGAGTTCTCCATTAAATCTTTCATTTGTAAATTGCCCAGTCTCAGGTATGTCTTTATCAGCAGCATAAAAATGGAATAATACACACACAATACAAACTTATGGTCTAATTTGCAGCTCAGAGCTCAACTAACACTATTTTTCAAGTGAATTATGATTTCTGGCTCCAGAGGTTCAGACTTTATAATTTATCAATATACTAAACACCCCTACTGAATTCTCATCCATATATGCCATCATAATTTAAATTCAGTCTACTTAAAACTTAACATCCAAGCTCAAAGACTGAGTCATTTTGACTTTTCTTTCTTCTGCATTCCTCTAGTTAGTCAACACTTTTAAACAATTTCATCCTTCCTGCCCACTGTGATCCTTTATATCTAATCCCTCTTTGCTGCTCCCTCTGTTCCTCTGGTCCTTATTTCTTCTGATGTGGCTTGGCTCCAGATTTCTAACTGGCCTTTTTATCCATATCAATAAAGCACAGGTCCATTTTTTTCACATTTGGCTCAGAAGCATTTAAATTCTTCACTATCTCATGGATTATATCTGAAATTTTTTGGAAAACATTCAAGACTCACCACCAGAAACTTTAATTCCTATGTTTTGACTAAAATCCTTCCCTCGACTTGGTGACTTCATGGCTGCTTGAAGAGCTCTTACCCTTTCTTAAGAATTTCTTGATACCTCCCCTACTTGACTTTCTTCCCTCTATCCCTTTTCCTTTTGGAGAAGTATTTTTTCTTTTGAACTTCCATATCACTATATGTAGATCTCTTTTTAAGCCTTTGTCGAGGTACAATTTATATATTATAAAATTTATCCATTGTAAGTTTGTGATGTAAAATAGATTTACAGAATTGTTGAACCATCCCCACAATTCATTTCTGCATATATTTTTGACCTAATAATATTGGCAGTGTCAGGTATCATGATTAACACATTACTTTCACAATTATAACCACTGTGATGGTAGTAATTATTGCTATTTTATAATTAAGAACATCAGACTTAGAGATATTAAGGAATTATCTGAAGTCACATAACCATTTGGAGGCCAAGTCAGGACTGGAGTCCAGATTTGCCTGATTGCAAAGATTATATTTTTAGGCAATATGACATAATGTTTCTCCATTTAAAAATCTTACTTTAACTATAATCCCCTAAATAGAAGTGAATTCATTTTTCCCATGTTGTATTCATTATGCCTAGCACACATATAAGCAAATTGCCAGTAAACCTTTAAATGACTTCATGAATGCATAACTATGTTTCATCATGGGATTATTTTAGAATTATTCCTCCATTATTTTCATTCAAATGGTAGGCCATTGATTGTCTTGGGTGTTGGAATAATTTGGGTAACTGTCACCTGGGTGGGGTTGAGGGGGTATAAATGTTTTTTAATCCTATCTTCACATGAGAGTGGCAGGTAGAGCTAAAAATTTATGCCATTTTGATAGTAATTATTGATAAATAATCCCTGAGCATTTTAATTTTCTAATCTATAGCATGTGGTGGCAGTAACTGATATATTTGTCTTGAGGAATAAGTATAGTGAGAAAAATGTGAGAATAATAGTAGAAAAAAACTAAAGGAGGAAGGAAGGAAGAAAGGAAACAAAAAGGAAGGCAGGAATAAAGGAGGTCAGAAAGGAAGAGAGAAAGAAAAAATTATTGATTATATTTAAGGATGCATGCACAACTTCTTTCTCTATTTCTCACGTCTTTGTGGCATATTCATCCCATTTACCACTTGCAAAAGTAAGAATATGTGCTCTCAAAAATTTTTTTGATTATCCTGAAATTTTAAGATTTTCTAAATAATGTGGGTCAGTGTAATTATAATTAAATGAAAATTTTCTGTCGGTGACTTTAATTTCCTTTTACCAACAATTAAACTTTGCTAAATATGAAGGAAGGAAAGTGGGAAAGAAGCAAATGAAGAAAATAAAAAAAGAAAGGAAAAGAAAAAAATAATGAAAAGAAAAAGAAAAGAATGAAGGAAGGAAGAGAAAAGTGATTGAAGGAATACAAGATAAAAAATAAAGAGAAAGAAGACAAAGAAGGGAGAAGATAAAGGGAAATTTTAAAATAATGGAACAATAAGAGCATAGAAAAATTTGAAAAAAAGAAAAGAGAGAAACTTAGCTCATACTATTTCAGCCAAGTCTATATGTTTTGAAGCAAAATTTTCTGAATCCATGCTTTAACCACAAGCTTTGAAGTGTAGTTTGAGCTGGAAACAGTCTCCACCCTGACATTTCTCCAAATGCTTTACTGCTGAAGCGACTGCCTTATGCATGAGATCCTCTTTGAGTTCCAGACTGCGTTTGAAGGCAAACACTGGAAGCACTGGTTTTCTGTTTCTACAAGAAATGAAGAGTTCTGGTCTTTTGTTAGCCAGACATAGAAGGGCTTGATTCACAAATACACACTGCCAAGGGTATAGGAGTTTTACGTCGCTGCCTAGAGGCCAGCTTGTTTATGTCTTTCCTGATCCTATTCCAATGTGATCTCACACATCGCGTGACGGGGACTCTGTATCACTCCATTGAAAGTGATCCTCATTAAGTGAACCCTAGAAGCTTCTTCAAGGCAAAATAAAGAAGGGCTTTGCTGGAGTTGGAGACTCTGCAAAGGGAAAGAATGTTGGACTTTTCTATCTAAAGTTTAATGTCCAGCTCTCAAGATAATTCATGAATCATGCAAGTTCTCTTGACTCTCTGCAAATGGACTATATATGCTATTTATCTGGAAAAATCTCCATAGACATTTCTGCCCAACTGCTATATTTTTTAAGACACTGATTTGCTATCTGTTTTATATTGAGGCAAATTGATAGGTCACATGTATAGCTCACTGAGAGGGTTGCTTATAGTGTCAACATTTCTATCATACTCTTTACCATGGTACAGGGAGACACTGGTCTGCTTATTCATATTTGGCAGAGCTTCATTATTTGTGAAATAAAGTTAAAGCCAGCCTTAGGCAATGTTTGATTTAATTGTAATTATACTAGGTTCGTATTAACTAGAAATACCAGCATTTTGAGACACTCAAAAGGGGATTATGAGGGCATATATTTTTTTTCCTTTTTGCAAGGAGGAAGGTGATAGAGATACTATTGAGACATCACCAAGAAAAAAGTTAATCATATTTCCTTAACTGTAAAGTCAGTGATATCTTCTTATTTCTAGACCTAATACATTCATCCTTTAAAAATATCTGGGATTAAGTAAATATTCCCAGAACATTTTGACACTAATCTACTGATGCTGCAATCATGTCTAAATGTAGAAGATGAAATATTCCAGATACGATGTTGTTTCTTTTTCTTAGAGATAGTAGAGGCCTTGCACTCAATGATTGTCTACAGAGACAAAAATAAAATTCTATGAGAAGGGAATATTCTTGTTCTCTTCAGCTTATGTGTTTGAAGTTAATCATTCACAGAAGTTCTGATAGTTACATGACTGTGATATTTGCTAAGTATTTCCAATTTGATCAAATTGGTTTACATTTTCAAATGAATTTTTAAAAGACATCAAGCACTAGGACCCTTCAACAGATCCTCTCTCTGAAGGAATTCAGGACCTAGCCCTGGTGGATCCACATTGCTCCCGGGAGATAGCATTCATCATGGGCACTCCACCCACCCCACCTCTCTCCTCTCTAGTCTCTCTTCCATTCACATGTCTATTATCCTAAACAAACTGCATGACCTGCATGTCCCTGAAGGTTTTAGACTTGCTCATGTCCCTGGCCTTTGTACTTGCTAATCTCTCTCTGGAAAGTGCTTTCCCACTGGGATAATCCTATTTATCCACTTTGATTTTGTCTATTAAGTAAGCTCTTGGTGAGAGCTTACTATTGGGCAGATGATATTCTCCGTGCTTCATAGATGTTGATTCACCTAATCCTCATTGTACTCTGATTTGCACAGTGTTGATTACCGAGGTAGGGTTTTAGTAACTTGCCCACCTCTTTCTTGTATGTACAACACAAAAGATATGAATCCAGGGAACAAGACTTCAGTTTGTGATCTTAATGGCATGCTATACTCTCATTACCCCCACAGATGTCACTTTCTCTGAGAAGCCTTCTTAGTTTTATCTGAGGCTAAGTTTGCTATTTTGTTTTATTTTTCCCATGTGCTCTAACAGTTCTTTGTGTTCACTCTTTATTACTGTACTTACTACCATGCTGTAATTATCTATTTATCTTTTTTTTTTTAACAAATTAATGATGAGCTACTTGAGAGAAGGCATTGTTTTTAAAATTTATCTTTTTCTTCCACTTAGTAAATGACACATAGTTGACCATTAACAAATGTTGAATTATTTGTTAATGGTCAAATAACCATTTGGTTAATGGTCAGTAACCATTAACAAATATGGATCATATGCTGCCTCTATAATTCTGCTTATTTGGGTTGGCTGGTTCATAGTAAAAGCCATAAAAAGACACTTGCTTTAGAAATTTTACCCTGCTATTACAAGTATCTTATTGTTTTCCTAGATATTGTGCACCAGGTAGATGAAACCTTATTTAATCATCAAAGATTTACTAGGCATATATTATTTGGCAGACACTGTCCTAGACACTGGGGAT
Source organism: Cacajao melanocephalus (assembly GCA_963573385.1). Classification (NCBI taxonomy): domain Eukaryota; kingdom Metazoa; phylum Chordata; class Mammalia; order Primates; family Pitheciidae; genus Cacajao; species Cacajao melanocephalus. Next base: position 66,946 of record CAUYLG010018313.1, read on the forward strand.
ACATTAGCATTTGTGAACAAGATAGACAAAGATCCCTGCCCTCCAGAAGCTTATATTCTTGTGGAAAGTCTCAGGTTGGCTTCCTTGGGAAGCACATTTTGATGCAAAGTTTAAACACACTCTGGTGTTATGAGTGCTCTTGGGATCAACCAGTGGAAGGAAGGGAAAGAAAGCAGGATTGGACAAAGGAGAAAGTCTAGCTGCAATGTAGGCATCTCAACTGTCTCAGCCACCTGACAAGGAGGTTTGGGGGAATGAAAATAGCCTATCACAGTTGTCGAGCTGAAATGGTTAGGCTTTTATCCCTGACTTTGATTATTCATTGTATCTAAGCTTTCCCAGGAAGAGAATGATGTTGGGCAAGTTGCTCTTTGCAGCTAAGACAATCCTAGAAAGGATAGACAGTTAAAACATCTCTCATAAGAGGAGGGGGATTTGACAGCACATCACCATTCCCACTACATCACATGTTATATACTGCATATCATAGAGTTCCAATATAGGTGTACTTAAAAAATATAGGCCCAACTTCAAAATCCCTGCTTGTTTTGCTTACTTTCTTGTTTGTTTTTAAGCAACAAACTACGTCAAAAAATAGAGACAGTTGATAAAATTTATATGCTTTGGGAAACAAGAGAACATTTTAATGTTCATTATACTATAGAGAACTATAAATAGTATAGAAACATGATAATTTCAATTTTATTCAATTTTATTGTTTTCAATACTTGCAATTTAAAAAATAAGTGCTTTGGATTCTTTTATAAAGGTGATGTGAAAAATACATACATACATGCATATATACATATATAAAAGACAATGCTTAGTTTGACTCAATGTTTATAACTTTATAGACATCAACAATATTAATTCACCAAGAAGAGCAAAAATTTCTGTCAAAATACCTGTATCAAACTTTGGTTTAAAAAGTATAGTCACTGTAAAATTTGGGTCTACTCCAATGTTTGAGAATGAGAAAGCTAATGAAGTTGATGAGACCCATCAAAGAAAAGCCTCTTCTTGTCGGGCATCCAGTCTCTGATTATGCTTTTGCCTTGTCCCTTAAGTGTTGAAAAGGCTTGGTTAATTCTAGAGACATGCTTTCGACCATTCACTCATTGTCTTTTCCCCCTCCTTTTCTCCATGATTATAGGGAATGATTCTGGCTATCACTGTGCAGCATGATGGACACTTTTAACCTTCACTTTCATAAACTTCTCTATCCCAACATTGAGGGACATACCTTGAATTATAGGTGTGTCTACCATCTTTCCAATAACATTTGGCCATCTCCCAGCTCTAGTTAAGGTAATCGAGAGAAATAGAGATTGACTATCATCCTAGTTAACAAAAAAAGTACATAAGTCAACTATATTTGATTATAATTCCAAATTTATATCTTCCTAGCTGTGTGATCTTGAGAGAGTAACTTAACCTCCTTGAGCCTTAGTGTCTCTCTGTAAAATGGGAAAAAGTGGTAACTACTCAAGGAATGCATTAAATAGTGCACCTGGCATGGTATTTAGCAAATAATAAACAATAGTATCTCTCAATTTTTTAAAACCATTTTTATTGTTATAATTATTAACATCAGCATGAAGGGGTTGCAATTGATGTAAACAAAATGGTAAGCCATTTAGCTGGGTCATATTGTCCACAGAAGGCCATTGTATTGAAAGAACAGTTGGTATGGTATATCAAATAGAATCAAAGTAATGGTACTAATAAAGGTGCTAATCCATCACCACTTTCTTCAAGAGAGTAGCACAGTAGCTTCTAGGCACTGTACCTTCGGCCTTTGAGAACAGCAACTTATCAGGATCCTATAGCTTCATGGAATAACTGCTTTAAAAAAAGTCAACATCCCTTTTCCTAAGTTTTGTTTCTTAAAGATGAGAATTTGTAGATGTTCGTGGAAATGGTGATTTTATGGCCGAGTACGTTTGGAAATGTATTTATTAGTCTATTCTCATGCTGTGATAAGGACATACCTGAGATTGCATAATTTATAAAGGAAAGAGGTTTAATTGACTTATAGTTCGACATGGTTGGGGAAGCCTCAGGAAACTTACAATCATGCCAGAAGGGGAGGCAAACATGTCCTTCTTCAAATGGCAGCAGCAAAAAGAAGTGCAGAGTGAAAATGGGGATGATGATGTCAATTTCACACTTATAAACCTATCAGATCTTGTGAGAGAACTCACTCACTATCACAAGAACAGCATGAAGGCAACTGCCCCCATGATTCAATTACCTCCCACTGGGTCCCTCCTACAACGTGTGGTAACTACAGTTCAAGATGAGATTTGTGTGGGGACACAGCCAAACCATATTAGTTACAAATGCTTTACTCCTATAGAAGTAACATTAGCATATTAAAAGCTCTGTATAATCTTATGGTTAAAGAGTCCCATTCAAATTAAAACCAGAATTTTCCAACCTTACTGGCCATATTCACACAGCCTGCCACACTACCTCTGATTTTTTTTTGTCTGAAAACCTAAACATGGTCTGAAGAGTTAACTTTTTTCAGATAACTAGCATTTTGTGAGCAGATACATGTCCCTCATTCTGGAACCAAGGATTTCTTTTCCTTGTCTAGGATGATAGTCAATCTCTATTTCTCTCGATTACAAAACTCTCAGCAGAAGTTAGTTTTTTGTGAGTGGGGTTAGCAAATCCATCTTTCATAACCCAGCTGTCTCTGAGTGAGCTGTTAAAATCTAGTTTCTGAGCCTGTAAAACTAAGTTCATAAACTACCCATAAGTAAAAGATATGATGGAGCAGAAAGGCAATGCTTTTGACATTAAATAAAATGAGAGTTTGTGTCTTGGCTATCTTTAGCAAGTCACTTATTAAACCTTCTATTCTCCATTTTCTCCTTTCTTTAGTAACGGGATAATAATGTCAATTTCACACTTTGTAGTTGAAGCATGCTGTGTTGATATATGTTACTGCTATGACACAGAGACCCTGAAATATTTATTCCTATAGCTGGAAAGCATTTGAGAAATTTTTCTCTTGAAGATCCTATATTTAGAAAAGTGATATTTTAATCACCACTGAGAGAGCCCTTGATCAATTTAATTCCAAAGTCAAAGCAAGAAAATTTTGCACATGGTAGAAATACGGCTTTTCAGATATCATATTGGACTCTCAACAAATACTTGTCCAAATGAATTAAATTGAAACCACTTTCTGGATTATGGAGCTCATGTTAAAACTTCAAGCATGTGAAAACTGGCTTTGCTTTTCCTGTAACTGACTTTCTATCCTGACTCTCCATTCTTCTAGCCACAGATCAGTTGATCTAGCTACTTCCAGGTAATTTCAGTCAATTCAGGCATAAGGCTCAGGCACATTCAGGACTTTCTTCTTGTTCTACAGCCCTGTGCTCCACAATTCGTGGGACTCACGTGTATGCAGTGGTCACCTGTCTCGACATCTTCTGAGAGCTGCAGCTGCCCATTTGCTCTTTAATCATCTGCTGAAAAGGCTGAAACATTCCCCTGTTGCCATCTGTTGAGAAGTTTGTGCTTTTACCTGGCTTTCAAGCTCTGTTCTGCCTTCTTCATTCCTTTGTTCCCTCCTCCTTCTATGTCCCAATACCCTTCCTGCCCTCTTCCCCACTTTCCCTTCTCCTTCATTTGTTTCTCTCTGTCATCAATGCACACACACACCATCTACTGAACACATAGCAAGTGTCAGCCTTACAAAAGTGACTAAGGTTGGGTGCTTGGCCTTAAGGAACTTTCAAATAAGGGAATCTGCATCATTAAGGTAAGGCCAACAATTGCAGCCTTGAAAAAACGTCTAAGTCTCTTAAAAAATATTTCGATTATATAAACCAAATCTTCGTACACCAAAAACTTTGAATCCTAAGATCATATTGTCTTTGAGTCACCTTGTCATTGAAGACAACTCATCAGCTGGCTCAGTGCCAGAAACAGGAGCACCATAGGGAGTCCACAGGTTTATTGTTGTTGTTGCTTGAGGAGAAGAAGTAGGAGGCTCATCTTCATATTCAAAATCACTTTGACTGCGGTTACTGATGAGGTAAATTTCCTCAGCAGGCTGAGGCAATATTTTCCAAAGGAAAGCAAGTTTTGTTTTTGCATTTTCTTCTCCTTCTCATCACAAGCCATGCTTAGATTCCCATCTCCTATCTGCCCACAAATGACCATCTGGCCTGCAGCTGCCATTTCCAAGTGGAAATACTTTAGCATGAGTAGTCCAAGAGCTCTTTTACTTCTTGTAAATGACAGTGCCTTTGTTGTAGGTTACCCCATCCTTTCCAGTGGAAAGTCAACAACTGTCATTTTCTTTCTTTCTCTTTGCATGCACGGTTGTTTACAGTGGGAACACATGTGGTTCCAAGGTGAGTCATTTGTCCTAGGTCACAAAGTTTGGCTGGTCTACTTTCCTGTGCTTTTAAAATGGCAGGACTGTTGTAAACTGCTGGAGGACAGGAATCATGATTTATCCAGAAATAAGTCCTCAATACTTAGCACAGAGACTCACTCAACAGAAGATCCTAAAAGCAATACAAAACAAAAATAAAAACTTGTAGAATAAATAAATTTTGAATGAATGAATCACAACTTTGTGCATTTACAGTAGAAGACTGTTTTCTCCTCTAAAAACCATGAATGTCTCCAACCAACATTACTAGAAGTCATCTACACTCAGGAATGTGGTAAAGAAAAATGCTACTGTTATATTGACCTCTCTGGAATTGCTTCTACCCCTATATATTCTGGCCCTTGTTGCCTGAAAGTATACTACAGTTACTGTCTTATATCTGTCTTCAGTTTTCCCATGAGTCATGCTATTTGTTTCATTAAAATGTCCTCTTTGTTTTGCCTGTTCAATCCTGTCTACATTTGAGGTTCAGCCTAGACCTCATCTCCTCCAGAAAGCATGCACCAGGGTTTCCTGATTTCTTTTGGCTCCCACAGTGATTATAGTCTCGTGAATGCCAGTTACAATGTAATACTTGCTAGGAACCCAGTAGACTGTGTATAGAGGCTAAGGGATTAAGTTCACTTGGTAAATGAGCTTTAGGCAGACAGTCTTGAAACCTGTTAGAGAGAATATAACAGTCTCTAAGATAGTGATTGATAGTAACTCAGTGATCCAGTCTTTGTGGCCAGAGCTTTGGTCTCATATTCTTAATGGCTAACTCACCCTTCTTTAGCTGTTTTTTTTTCTCATCTGTAGGGTTTAAACTGCACTTATGAATGTAGACACACAGCCTTATAATGAGTCTATTTCTTCATATTGAGATATTGGACAATATTCCAATGAGTATTTAAGTGTTTATTGTGTTCCAGGCAATTTACTTACATCACAGCATGAGTTTAGTAGACACTGAACAGGGCATAGCCTAAACTGAAATGAAATATGAGTTTCCTGAGTGGGGATTTTAGGGGAACTGTGGAGATCCTGTGAATTCCTTTTTCCTAAATCTTATTTTTTTACTGCTTGCTAAAGTTCTGCTCTTGGAATTTCATGTTCTTATAGCTGGTCCTATACAGAGGCAGGCATTTAGAGTTTGATGACAATAGTATTATGTCTTAAATATTTTTTTCTTCTGGAAAAGTTGTCCATCCAGTGACTCTAGCTGTCAGGCTGGCTGTGAGTTTCGCATAGCTCTTTTGATTGATCCTTCTGTGTTTTAGAACTAGGGTCCGAATAACCTCACAGCTATTTGATTAGAGCCTCATAATTTATGAAGTATTTTCAAAGAAACTGTCCTGAGCCTTTAACTTCCATAGAAGGGATAACGAGATTTTTATCCTTGTTTTACAAATGAAGAAATTGAGACTTAAAATTTCTAAACCAAGTCTATTCAGCCTGTAAATGGAGGGCTAATGTGTTTATATTTCACAGTTTTTTCCATTATACAATGCTTCCCATTTTTAACATGGTCTCAGACAGTGCTAACCACATTAGAACTATCTGGGATACTTATTTAAAAAATACCAATGCCAAAGCCTCATCTCAAGTGATTCTAGTTTCTGCATGTTTAGGGCCTGGCCATCAGTATGTTTTATGTTCCCTATTTCTAATGTGAGAACCACTAATCTGTAGTCTTCATTTCCACCACACTTGGTGAACTGCAAAGGACTCTACAAACTGAAAGCAATGTAAATATTAGTGATTTCTTCTTTGTAGCAGTTGTGAAAGTCAGGCTGTTAAACCATTAAATTCCCGGAGAAGTAAGTTTTCTGTGGATATACGAGCTTCAAATCCAGGTCTTCTGTCTTCTACCAGACAGTTTTTCACTCCAGGCTGTATGCTGCCCCAAGCAAGATAGCAGGCGAAGGTTATTTCCTTTAACTTGCTGGCTGTTAGTATTTGTAAAGTTGTATGTGCTTCTGCAATTCCTCTGTCACAGACATAGTATTTACAAGAGGTATCGCCAGCTTACTTTTATATCTGACCAGCTGCCTAAAAGAAAAATGTTAACTAGTTTATGGTTTATACTTTCTCAGAAATTTTATGGTGAAAACATATTTTCCAATGAGTACATTCCTCTCTTTTTCTGGGTTTCAAGCATAACACTTTAGATGTGATCAGTGGCTTGGACCCAGAAGCATAGTCTGCTCACTCCTGGCCAGTGAGACTATTTTGCTGAGCAACAACAGGGGAGCTACAGAGTCACCTTCAGGCTGGTTCCTCCAAGCTTACCTAGAGTTGAATCCCACTGCTTTCTCAGGGGGTGCTCATTTTTAGTAAAAGCGCAAGGTCAGTTCTCCCTTCTGTGCCTCTAGTAGAAGGTGAATCTGAAGTGCTGGGAACGTTACACAGAAAAGTGAAGGGAGGCAAAAGTGGAGGCAGACTTTCTCCGGAGCAAATAAAACCTAAGTAATGAGAAAGTTCAATTAGACTTTGGAGTGGAGAAAAATGGCAGCATAGAAGGCTCCATCAACCATCTCGCCTGCAAGGATGCCAATTTAACAACTATCTACACCAAAAATCGCCTTTATAAGAACTAAAGTAAGATAAGCACACACAGTAGCTGGTGCTAACCTTATACTGCTGAAAGAGACACTGAAGAGGTAGGAAAAGCACTGTTAAATCACTGATGCCAACAGACCCCTATCCTCTAACATCCCTGACATGGTATGCGGAGTATTTTAGTGTGCTAGGGAGAGGGAGATTATAGCATTTGTGAGGCTTTGAACTCAGTGCTGGGGAAATATGCCACCCTGAAGGGAAGAACACAGGCCTAGCTGACTTTGCCTCCTGCTGATTATAGAGCCCCAGGGCCTTGAGCAAACATACGCTGAAGCCAGGGAATAATTAAAACAAGCCTTGAGCAAGACCCAGTGCTGCATTGGCTTCAGGTGTGAACCAGCACAGTCCTAATCATGCTTGTTTCACACTACCACCAGCTCCAGGTGGCTCAGAACAGAGAGAGAGACTCCATTCATTTGGGAGAAAGTAAGCAAAGAACACAAGGGTCTCTGCCCGGTAAACCAGAAAATTCTCTGGATCTCATCCAAGACCATCAAGGTGGTACCTCTAGAGTCTGTAAGAACCACAGTATTACTGGGCTTAGGATTTCCCCTAAAGCAGATATAGCTTAAGTCACAATGCCCAAGTATTTTTGACAATCTGGAAAGCCTTCCCAAGGAGGACTGGTACAAACAAGCCCAGACTGAGAAGACTACAATAAATAACTCTTCAATGCCCAGACACCAAAGAACATACGCTAGCATCAACATCATCCAGGAAATATAACCTAACCAAATGAGCTAAATAAGTCCCCAGGGACCAACCTGGAGAAATAGAAGGTGACCTTTCAGACAGAGAATTCAATATCACTGTTTTGAGAAAACAAATTCGAGATAACACAGAGAAAAAATTCAGAATTCTATCAGATAAATTTAACAAAGAGATTGACATAACTGAAAAGAATCAAGCAGAAATTCTGAAGCTGAAAATGCAAATTAGCTTGCTGAAGAATGCATTAAAGTTTTCTAATAGTAAAATTGATCAAGCAAAAGAAAGAATTAGTGAGCTTGAAACAAGCTATTTGAAAATACAGGGGAGACAAAAAATAAAAGACAATGATGCATGTTTACAAAATCTAGAAAATAGCTTTAAAAGGGCAAATCTAGGAGTAGTTGCTGTTATAGAGGAAGTATAAAAAGAGATAGAGATAGAAAGTTTATTCAAACGAATACTAACAGAAAACTTCCCAAACCTAGAGAAAGATATAAATATCTAAATATAAGAAGTTTATAGAACACCAAGCTGATTTAACCCAAAGAAAATTACTTCAAGGCATTTAATAATCAGCCCCTACAGGTCAAGTATAAAGAAAGGATCCTAAAAGTGGCAAGAGAAAAGAAACAAATAAAATACAATGAAGCTCCAATACATCTGGCAGCAGACTTTTCAATGGAAACCTGACAGGCCAAAAGAAAGTGACATGAAATATTTAAAGTGCTAAAAGGAAAAATAGAGAAAAATCAGTAACTTATACCCTGGAATAGTATATTCAGTAAAAACATTCTTCAAACATGAAGGAGAAATAAAGACTTTCCCCGACAACAAAAGTTGAGGGATTTCATCAACACCAGACCTGCCCTGTAAGAAATGCTAAAGGGAGTACTTCAATCAAAAAGAAAGAGACATTAATTAGCAATAAGAAATCATGAAGGTTCAAAACTCACTGAGAATAGTAAGAACATAGAAAATCACAGATATTATGACACTGTAGCTGTGGTGTGTAAACTACATTTATCTTAAGTAGAAAGATCAAGTTATGAACCAGTCAAAAATAATTACTACAACACCTTTTCAAGACATAGACAATACAATAAGATATGAAAAGAAATAACAAAATGTTAAAAAGCAGGGAGAATGAAGTTAAGGTGTAGGGTCTATTAGTTTCTTTTTCTTGTTTATTTATTTATGTGAATGCTATTAAGTTGATATCAATTTAAAATCATAGGTTAAGATATTATTTGCAAGCCTCAAGGTAACCTCCAGCCAAAAGCAATACACCTCGAATATACAAATAATAAGGAGCAAAAAACTAAGTCATATCACTAGAGAAAAGTCACCGTCACTAAAAGGAAGACATGAAGAAAAGAAAGAAGGAAGAGAAGACCACAAAACAATCAGATAACAAAATGGCAAGAGTAAGTCCTTACTTATCAACAACAACATTGAATGTAAATGGGCTAAATTCTTAAATCAAAAGACATAGAGTGACTGAGTGGATAAAAAAATCAAGACGGAAATCTCTGTTGCCTACAAAAAGCACATTTCACCTATAAAGACACACATAGACTGAAAATAAAAGGATGGAAAAAGATTTTTCATGCCAATAGAAGAAAAAAGAACAGGAGTTGCATTACTATATCAGACTAAATAGATTTTAAGACAAAAACTATAAGGAGATACAAAGAAGGTCACTATAAATGATAAAAGGGACAATTCAGCGATGATATAACAATTTTAAATATATATGCACTGAATACTGGAGCACCCAGATATATAAAGCAAATATTATTAGAGCTAAAGAGAGAGGCCTCAATACAATAAAAGCTGCAGATTTCAATACCCTACTCACAGCATTGGATAGACATTCCAAACAGAAAATCAACAAAGAAACATCAGACTTTATCTGTATTATAGACCAAATGGTCCTAATAGATGTTTACAGAATATTTCATTCAAATGGCTGCAGAATATACTTTCTTTTCCTCAGTAAATGAATCATTTTCAAGGATTAACCACAGGTGAGGTCAAAAAACAAATCTTAAAACATTCAAAAAATTGAAATGATATCAAGCATATTATCTGACCACAATGGAATACAACTAGAACCAATAATAAGAGGAATTTTGGAAACTTTGTAAATGTATAGAAATTAATATGCTCTTGAAGGACCAGTGGGTCAGTGAACGAATTAAGAAGAAAATTGAAAAATTTATTGAAATAGACGATAATGGAAACACAACATACTGAAACCTATGTAATACAGCAAAACAGTACTAAGAAGGAAGTTTATAGCTCTAAGTGCCTACATCAGAAAATAATAAAAACTTCAAATAAACCATTTAATAATGCATCTTAAGGAACTAGTAAAGCAAGAACAAACAAACCCAAAATTAGTGGAAGAGAGACTATGATAAAGATCAGAGCAGAAATAAAGTTGAAAAAAACAATACAAAAGATCAATGAAACAAAATGTTAGTTTTTTGAAAAGTTAAACAAAATTGAGAAACCTTTAGACAGGTTAAGAAAAAAAGAGAGAAGATTCAAATAATTACAATCCTAAATGAAAAAGGAGACATTACAATTGATACCATAGGAATCCAAAGGATCATTGGCGACCAATATGAGCAACTATATGCCAATAAATTGGAAGATTTAGACGAAATGGACAAATTTTTAGACACATGCAACTTACCAATATTGAACCATTAAAGAATTGAAGATATCCAGCCAGGCATGGTGGCTTACACCTGTAATCCTAGCACTTTGAGAGTTGAGGTGGGTAGATTGCCTGAGCTCAGAAGTTCGAGACCAGCTTGGACAATATGGTGAAACTCTATCTCTACTAAAATACAAAAAAATTAGCTAGACGTGGTGGTATGCACCTGTAGTCCTAGCTACTCAGGAGGCTGATGTGGTAGAATTGCTTGAACCCAGGAGGCAGAGGTTGCAGTGAGCCAAGATCATGCCACTGCAATCCAGCCTGGGTGACAGAGTGAGAATCCATCTCAAAAGAAAAAAAAAATTGAAGAAATCTGAAACATGAACAGACAAATAACAAGTAACAAGATCAAAATGATAATTAAAAGTCTCCTAGTAAAGAAAAGCCCTGAATTAGATGGCTTCACTGCTGAATTCTACCAAACATTTGAAGAACTAGTACTAATTCTAATCAAACTATTCCAAAAATAGAGAAGGAAGGAATACTTCCAGACTCATTCTACAAGGCCAGTATTGCTTTGATATTCAAACCAGAAAAAGACATGTCAAAAAAAAGAAAACTGCAGGCCACTCTCTATTGATGCAAAAATTTTTGACAAAATACTAGAAAACTAAATTTAACAATATGTTAAAAAGATAATTCATCATGATCTGCTGGGATTTATCTTAGGGATGAAAGGATGGTTCAACATATACCAATCAATCAATGTGATAGACCATATCAACAGAATGAAGTACAAAACCCATTTGATTATTTCAATTGGTGCTGAAAAAGCATTGGATAAAGCTTAAAACCTCCCTTCATAATAAAAAACCCTCAAGAAACTGGATGCAGATGGAATATACCTTAACATAAAAAAAGCCATGTGCAACAGATCCACAGCTTGTATCCTATTGAACAGGGAAAAAACCAAAAGTCTTTCCTCTAAAATTGGGAACATGACAAGGATGCCCATTGTCATCACTGTTATTCAACATAATACTGTAAGTCCTAGCTAGAACAATCAGACAAGAGAAATATATAAAGGGCATCCAAATTATAAAGAAAGAAGTCAAATTATCCTTATTTACAGATGATTTAATGTTACATTTGGAGAAACCTAAAGACTCCACCAGAAAATGATTAGAATGAAAAACAAATTCCACAAAGTTGAAAGATACAAAACCAACATGCAAAAATCAGTAGCATTTTTATATGCCAACAGTGAACAATGTGAAAAAGAAATAAAAAAGTAATTCCACCTACAAAAGCCACACATAAAACTAAAAACCTAGGAATTAACTTAACCAACAAAGTGAAAGATCTCTACAATGGAAATTATAAAACACCAATGAAAGAAATTGAAGAGGACACCAAAAAATGGAAAGATAGTCCATGTTCATGGATTAAAAAAAATCAATATCGTTAGAATGTCCATATTATCCAAAGTAATCTACAGATTCAATGCAATCCCTATTAAAATGCCAATGACATTCTTCACAGAAATAGGAATAGTAATCCTAAAACTTATATGGAACCACAAAGACCAGAATACGTAAGTTATCCTAAGCAGAAAGAACAAAGCAGGAGGAATCACATTACCTGACTTCAAATTATATGGCAGAGCTATAGTAACCAAAATAGCATGGTACTGGCATAAAAACAGATACGTAGACCAACAGAACAAAACAGAGAACTCAGAAACGAATCCAACGCCTACAGTGAACTCATTTTTGACAAAGGTGCCAAGAACATACACTGGGGAAATGACAATCTCTTGAATAGATGGTGTTGGGAAAACTGGATATCCATATATGGAAGAATGAAACCAGAACGCTGCCTTTCACCATATACAAAGATCACATTAAAATGGATTAAAAGCTCAAATCTAAGACCTCAAAGTATGAAATTACTGTAAGAAAACTTTGGGAAAACTCTCAAGGACAATGGTCTCTGCGAAGATTTCTTGAGCAATACCCCACAAGCACAGGCAACCAAAGCAAAAATGGACAAATGGGATCATATAAAGTTAAAAAAAATTCTCTACAGCCAAGGAAACAATCAACAAAGTGAAGAGACAACACACAGAATGAGAAAAAAATATTTACAAACTATCCTTCTAACGAGAGATTAATAACCAGAATATATAAGGAGCTCAAACAGTTCTATAGGAAAACATCTCTAGTTACCCAATTGAAAAATGGGCAAAATATTTGAATAGACATTTTTCAAAAGAAGACATACAAATGACATACAAGTTATATGTGTGAATGAAAAGATGCTCAATGTCACCAATCATCAGAGAAATGTAAATCAAACCTATAATGAGATATAATCTTACTCCAGGTAGAATGGCTTTTAATCAAAGGGCAGGCAATAACAAATCCTGACAAGGATGTAGAGAAAAGGGAACCCTTGTACACTTTTGGTGGGAATGTAAATTAGTACAAGCACTATGGAGAATATTTTGGAGATTCCTTAAAAAACTGAAAATTAAGCTACCATCTGATCCAGCAATCTCACTGCTGGGTATATATCCCAAAGAAAGGAAATCAGTATGTTGAAGAGATATCTGCACTCTCATATTTGTAGCAGCACTGTTTGCAACAGCCAAAATGTGGAAGCCACCTAAGTGTTCATCAATGGATGAATGAATAAATAAAATGTGGTACTTATATGCAATGGAGTACTATTCACCTGTGAAAATAATGAGATCCTATCATTTGCAACAACATGGACGGAACTAAAGATTATGTTAATGAAATAAGCCAGGCACAGAAAGACAAACATTGCATATTCTCACTTATATGTGGGATCTAAAAATCAAAACAATTGAATTCAATTGAAATAGACAGTAGAAGGATGGTTATCAGAGAATGGTACTTGGGGGCTGGCTTTTATTGTTCCTTTAGATGAATTTACACAAGGAGCCTCCTCTTTGCAGATAAATTTTTAAAAATAACAAAACCTATCACTCCCTTTCTGAGTGCATGTATCCTCTTGAGGTAAATGATTTTGTGAACATACAACTACTTGTGTATGAAGAAGGAGCTCCTCTCTCCAGGAAGGTACAGCCCTGGTCTAGGGAATGTGGCTTGACTTAATGCTTTGATGAATCACACAAACTCCCAGACACATTCGAGAGGGTATTTGAACATGAAAATGACAAGGAGGCATAAATGAAGGTTATTCTCTAGTTCTTCATTGTTACCTCTAGAATTCATTTCTCTTGTAAGTAATGATCTTTCAGGTTGAAGGTATGTACCTACAATACTTTAATTTAGGACTCGTTGATTCTATTCTATGAACAGCTGGGTTTACCATGATAACTAGTAAGCATCCAACAATGATTATGTTTCCTCCATGTCAAAACCACCAAGTGAAAAATGAAAGCATCAGTCAACCAGATGAAAGCTCTCTTGCCTCAGCTAAAGAAATCTGCCACATTTGTAGTTGTGTCCCCTTCCAGGAAGAATGTGCAATCAATGACTGATCATTGTTAAGTACAAAGTCCTAGTCTTCTAAAGGGTCATTCCAATTCCGAGATTTCCAGCCATATGGGACTTCATTGGTATACAGCACAATTTGCCTTTCTCCCCAGTTCTGCCTCTTTTATTTCTTTTTCACAAATACTGAATCCAGGAGCACCCCATAAAAAACATCCTGCATGTTAATCTCTGTCTTACAATAGCTTCCCTGGGACAGCTTGAAATAGTGCCCATGCTCCACAGATGTTGAATATTTTTAGTATCAACAGTGACTGGGCAGGCAGCAGGCACTAGCTTGTATCAATCTTGTGTTAAATGCCCTTCAGTTTGAGGATATTTTCTTAAATAATTTATTTGGTAATTTCCTTCCCACTGTTTTTATTTTTTTCCCTTCTGGATACCTTTAGTGGAATTTGGACTTTCTTGATTGATCCTTTTACTGTCTTATCTTTTTCCCCTTATTTAAAAAATTTTTTTGATCTTTTACTTCTACTGTCTTAATGATTTCTTTGACTTATCTTTGAATATTTTAATTAATTTTATTTGGCTATTACATACAAATTTCCAAGTGATCTTTATATTGATTGTTTTCTTTTTCTTCCCTTTATCCTTTTCTCCTCTCTCCCTGTTTCTTTGTGTCTTCTTCCTGGCACCTTTTTATTTCATGAATACAAAATCTTATCTCCATGAGTTTACTCTAGTTGATCATTCCAGGTGTGAGAGTAGAGTTGAAGTTGTAAGTAAACATTTTGCCCAGACTGTAGATACACTGTAAAGCCTCCTTCCTTCCTTCTTTCCTTTTTTCTTTCTTTTTTATTCAATTCTCCCTCCCTCCCTTCCTCCTTCTCTTATTTCTTTTCTTTCTTCCTTCTTGCAGTCTCCTCTCCCCTGTCACTCTTCATTAATTAATTGAGTATCTACTATGTTACATTTGTTAGGTATGACACAATAAGGAACATGGAGCCTCTGTTCTATTAGCTTTAGACCTAAGGCCACTAATAAGGCTTTATAGACTAAATTTAAAAGGAGCATCTCTCACAATCTGAAAGAGAGTTCTTCATGAGGACCTGCAGGTTGATGACTTCCATGTTTAACCTGCTAATTTTTTCATGTAAGCCCTTATATTATTATGTTTTGTCTGCTTCCTCTCCATCGACCTCCTCAAACTCTACTTGGCTATAAACTTCTGGTAAGTTAAGAGTCTAACTTCCATTTGTATATCTCTCCCCTAGCTTCTGTTTCTCAGTTTCTGACCCTTCTCATTGCCAGAAATCTTATTCTTCACATTGCAGGAGCTCCACAAAGATTGTTAAAATATGAAGTTTAAACAAACAAAGCATGCCACCAGAGAGGGGCAGAGAAATTGTTATGGCAATTTGAAGAGGAAATTTCAGAAAACTGCACAAATTGGTGCATAATAAAAAACGAGTAGGTAGAACCTAGTATTGGCTGAGGTAGAAGCATGATTATAAAAAAAAACGCACCCTCTCTGAGCATTGTACTCTGCTCTTAGTAAAATAGGCATATTTTTTCTTTCTCTATGTCCCTGGACTGCAGGAGCATAAATTGGATAACATGTGTAAAAACAATCTGAACTCTTTGAAAGTCAGGAGTGACAGACCCAAGGCATGGTATTATGCTTTTCTTATTGAAATTTGGCATTTAAAATAGTGGCCTAAATAACATTATTTGAAGTTAAAAGGATTAATATATTTCATTTATGGTAATCCTTTAATTGCAAGAACCAAAAGGCATATAAAACATTGGTTCAGATGGATGTTAAAAATGGGATTCAGTGTATTTGAATTAAAGTAGTTGCCTTACTTTATTAGTCAGGAGAGGCTAGGCTAATGCTGTAGTAACAAACAACCCCTAAATCCTAGTAATTTAACACCTCAAGTTTATTTCTCACTAGAACAAAAGCTGCTGGAAGTCCAGGAAATTCTCCAGGGCAGCCGCCAGGGCAGTGATTCAGCAATCCATGCTACCTCGGTCTTGTGGCTCCACCATCTCAGTGTGAGACTTTCTTTACGACTGCTGGAACACAGGGAAGAAAGATTGGAAAATCATGCAGAGCTTTTCACTGACTCAGCCTGAAAGTGCCACATCCCATTCCACTATTTATTAGTAGTATTTTATTAGTCAGAACTAGATACATGACTCTCCCAGTCCCCAAAATGCTGGGAAGCACAGTCTCCCATCTACCCAAGAAGGAAAGAAGACCTGGGTACTGGGGAGATGTAGCAAGTCTACCGTACTACCATATTTACAAATACTGTTAGAACATGCTTCCAATTCCATGGATCATAAGGCATGACAGTGATAAAGATGGAAGGAAATCCAGCACTAACAACTCATTTCAGAGATAAATTATGGCTTTATGTCCAAGGACATGAGGTCAGCAATGATGAGTCACCACGAGAACCTAGAGTTCGTGACTCCTAGTTCAGAGCTTCTACTCCAATAGCATTCCCCCAGAGCTTTCCTTGGGAGGCTAATAGGTATCTCTCACATAGAAAATTGATTCCATGATTAAATTAATTCATCAGTGATAGGGTCAAACATTAGGACAAACAAGGTTTATTATAGTAGAACTTTTCAGAGCCTTTAACGTGATACAGTATACTGTGAATCTCAGAGTGCTAGAATATTAAGAAATTACTGACCAATTTTGAAGACAGAAACCATCCTCTTACCCTGAGTATTTATTTTTTTCAGAGTCTCTTGTAGGTGAGGATCACACCTTGGAAAATGCTACATTATCACATTGCACTTGCAGAACTGTTATGCAGCCAAAGTCAATCTTTGGAAGTTAGCATCATCAATATTGGTTAATACATACATACATCTTGTCTCCATCCCTACCTTGGCCACCATTTCTTTCATACCTTGATTTTGAGGACCTTATCCCATTGATGCATACTATTATTCTTACGTTCACACATATTTCGACCCATAGAACAAATCTTTACTAAGAATATACTCAATGCCAGATCTGATACTAATATTGGATATTTGAAGAAAAACAAAAAAATAATCTGTTTTTATACTACGTATTATTTTTTATGCCACAAAAAGTAATCTGTTTTTATACTACATTTTAGTCTACACATAGACTAAAATGGAGAGAGATTTTCAAAGAATGATGCAGCAAAATATTCTACATGCTATTGTATTCTATGATAGGTATAACATTCAATGGAAGTACAAAGTAGATGTGAGAAAATTCTGTTCTTCCTAGTGAGTTAAACTCTTAGGAGACTTTCACAGCAACTATTTATAGTTTCTTCTATTCTTTATTTGCTAAAATACTATGCTGGATCTCAGCACTGGGCTTTACTCTTATGCCAGTTTCATTGCATCTTATTCATTTTGGCCTACTGGGATAATTAGTCAAGGTCTTTTGGAGTCTGCTGTGATAAGTCATGCAGTAGCTCTCCCTTCCTGATCCTGTCTTTTGCAGATTTGATCAGCTTCCCTTATATGTTTTCATCCAAGTCCTTAAAAACTATTTTGCTGTAAGCAGAGCCAATGATCCACATAGCGAACTACTCTCAGTATTAAAAAATTTCATGTCACTAGAGAATTATATTCTGTCCTTAAACCAATTTCAACCTAAATGAAAACTCTGAAAAAAGAAATCATTTAAATTGTTCTAAGTGGGACACTGCCTTCCAAATATTCTTCTTACAGAAATTAGAAAAAAAAATTCTTATAGAAATTGGAAAAGAGATATTGTACTTGTTACTTAACTTTACTTTCTACATCTCTTTTTCTAAATGTTAACGAGTTTCTACTGGGGTGCCTTACGTAGTGAAAGGAATGGGAGGGATGAGGGACAGGAAGTTCAGTGTAATTCCCGCAGCGGCCTTCTAAAGTGAGGTGCTCATATTCTCATTTTACAGGTGCAGAAAATGAGACAAAAGAATTTGCTTTTTTTCCCAGGGACAGACAGCCAGTAAGTAGATGAGCTGAAACTGAATCTGGGTTTATCTGAATCCCAGATCCAAACAGGTTTTACCTATAACATATTGTGCCTTCTCCTGAGGCTTCACTAGTCTCTGAGTGCAAATATGGCAACCATTCTGTTGACAATTGAATCCTCTTGCCTTATCACCTGCTAGGTGTACTCCCATTACCTCTGGGAGTCCACACAGATATCTTACATATACTCTATGCCACTGGATCCTAAGTCCATCATGATTAGAATGATCCAGGAAGATTTAAAAATTATATTTCTGGGCCCTGTCTTTAGAGAATTTTGATTCACTGTGTCTAGAGTAGAGCCCAGGAGCCTGTATTTTTAAGAAAACTTCCCAGGTGATGTGATGGCCACCTAGGTTTGAAACTCAGATGGTCATTAGCATTGTTACTTTAAGTTACTCAACTAAGCACAAGAGTTCCCAGTTGATGGCCACCATTTCCTAGTTGATGAAATGGTAGACACTGCCGCTGCTTTGCTAGCAGGCACCCTAAGACCCCAAGATTCTAAAGTTGCAGGTAGTCTTTCCATTAGGTTAGGCTATTGGTTTCAAAAGTGATGGTGCTTGAGCTCTAATACGTTATTGGGTCTGGTTCTCAATTTCAGCTTACAGTCTTCTTTCTATTCGGAATCAGGCATATATCTAGAGTTCTGGGCTGAGAAAAAGTCAAATAAACTTGTCTCAAGTTGGATTCCCTGTGAAGTAGATCCTCAGATGTTAGTGTATGGGTTGGGAGTTAGCGTGTGAGATGAGCTTGTTAATGCGTGAGTGTAGAGTTAGTGTACGGGATATTTATTAAGAAATAGACATTGAGATCCATGTTAAATTAGTTTGCCAGTGCTGCTGCCATACAAAATATCACAGACCAGATGGCTTAAACAGCAGAAATGTATTTTCTCGCCATTCTGGAGACTGGAAATCCAAGACCAAGGTTCTGGTAGGGCTGCTTTCCTCTGAGGCTTCTCTTCTTGGCTTTCAAATGGTAGTCTTCTCCCTGCACCTTCACATGACTTTTCCTTTGTGCATATGTATGTCTGTGTTTTAAGCTACACTTCTTTTTAATTTTTATTTTATTATTATACTTTAAGTTCTGGGGTACATGTGCAGAACGTGCAGTTTGTTACATAGGTATACACATGCCATGGTGGTTTACTGCATCCACTCCCCCGTCATGTACATTAGGTATTTCTCCTAATGTTAGGCCTCCCCAATCCCCCCACCCCCTGCTATCCCTCCCCTAACTTCCCCACCCCTTGACAGGCCCTGGTGTGTGATATTCCCCTCCCTGTGTCCATGTGTTCTCATTGTTCAACACCCATTTATGAGCGAGAACATGCGCTGTTTGGTTTTCTGTTCTTGTGTTACAAGAACACCGGTGAGGCTGGATTGAATTCCATCCTTACAGCCTCATTTAAACTTAGTTACCTCTTTAAAGGTCCTCTCTCCATATACAGACATTTTCTGAGATATTGGGGGTTAGGGTTTCAATGTGAATTGAGGTAGGAACAAAATTCAACTTTTAAGACATATAAATGTCCAGGATCCTAGATACCCTGGGAGGAAGAGTGTGCCCCAAAATAATAGAGAAAGAATTTCACAGCCTTGTGGGATATAGTTGTACAATGTTAACAATGGATATTGATAACAGGATGTGGGGGTGGTCATGGATAAATTAAATTTTATGTCTTAGTCTGTTTTCTGTTGCTTATAAAAGAATACCTAAAACTAGGTAATTTCGAAGTAACAAAATTTATTTCTTAGAGTTCAGGAGTCTGGGCAGTTCAAGGTAGACAGGATACATCTGGTGGGAGCCTTCTTGCTGATGGGGACTCTGCAGAGCCCTGAGTGGCACAGGGAACAACATGGAGAGGGATGGGGTGAGTGTCCTAGCTCAAGTATCTCTTCCTCTTCTTGTAACGCTAACAGTCTCATTCTCATGATAAACTATTAATCTCCTAAACCATGAATCAATTAATCTATTCATGGGTGCCAAGCCCTCATGACTAATGACCTTTTAAAGGCCCCACCTCGCATTACTGGCACATTGGAGATTAAATTTCCCCACGAGTTTTGGAGGGGACAGATATTCAAACCACAGCAGATTAAATTCATTTATTTGAAATAAAGTGTTTATTGCACTCCTGAGTCTGTAAGATGACAATACACAGGGTGCTATGAGAATCTTCACATTCAGAGTCTCGTTGGTTGATAGCAAAGACTTCCTGGAAAGATGCCCCAGAGAACTCATACACAATACTATTTTGCCTGTTGATATGCTTGTAAAATATTCCATGATGTTAGGCAAATTAATTTGTTGATAATAGTACTGACCCAGAAATAAGTTACCTATGAAGTGCCACTTCTAATTTTAAATATTCTAAGAAAGGCATTATCTTTCAATATTTTATTTAAGTGATATTTATGATTAAGTCCAGTCTTAAACTTGAATGTAATAAACTGGTGTGCTATAACTGGTGAAAACATGTTTCATGCTTTCTCATGTTTGACAAGAGATTGTGACCTCCTTGAGTGTAAATCTGTAAAGTTTTAAAATTTAATTTAATATTTTTACATTGCATAGAACAGTGCCTGACACTAGTGGGCTACTAGCAAGACTGAAAAAGGAGTGAAAGAGCAATAAATATCAAAAGAGTAGAGAAGAAAGAGGTAGAGAAGAAAAAGATATAGGTAAAGGGAAAAGATGGTAGAGAAAGGACAAGAGAAAAAAGCAGAGGGAGAAGGCAAGACGAAAGAGAAGGGACAGGAAGGTTACAAAGGAAGAGTAAACACGTGGGAAGGAGAAAAAAGAGGGAAAAATGGGCTAGAATGGTAACTAATTTCTCCCATTTCCCCATCAGAATAGGTAGAAGGTTGTGTTTCCTGGGAACTTTCTACCTATATACGGGGACTCTTCTGCTTCTTTTGGAGAGTCAGCCTATGCAATGAGCAATTCCATAAAACTTGGAGATCCACTAGTAGCTCTTTACTGACAGGTTTGAAACCCCTCCTGTAAAGTACACAAGATTCAGGAGAAGATTCTCATTTCCTATGTGGATGTTTTGATATTGAGCAAGGCCATGTTGTATTCAGGAAGGGAAATAGGGTAAAACTCACACACTTCTTCAAAGTGAAAGCACAGAGGTGAATTCTAGGTGTTCCAGCAGAAGAATCTTCTATTTGTATCATTATCACCAAAGTTGAATGGAAACATTAAAGATAAGACAAGTTTTCCCTTCCTAGAAATATGAAAGTAGGCAGGGCACGGTGGCTCACGCCTGTAATCCCAGCACTTTGGGAGGCTGAGGCAGGTGGATTACAAGGTCAGGAAATCGAGACCATCCTGGCCAACATGGTGAAAGCCCTGTCTCTACTAAAATAAAAAAATTAATAAATTAGCTGAGTGTGGTAGTGCACACCTATAGTCTCAGCTATTTGGGAGGCTGAGGTAGGGGAATTGCTTGAACCTGGGAAGTGGAGGTTGCAGTAAGCCGAGATCGTGCTGCCACACTCCAGTCTGGTGACAGAGTGAGAAAGAAAGAAAAAATATGAAAGTCCTTCTTTTTGCTTCCTGGGAAAATTGCCTTTTCTCCAACCACATTATTGATTTTCCTCTGTTTTTCAAACATAAACTCAAACAATTATATCTTGCTTACATTTCTCATTTCATGCTCATCATCTACACTAACAGAAAATCTTAACAAATTAAATTTATTAGGAAGTTTATGCTGTTATAGTGGCTACTTCCATGATAATACACATAAACATAGTCAGGAATTGGCTCCCATGGCCTTGGCAAAGTCACTATGGAAAGAAAAGGGAGAAATTATAGGTATTTATTTGGGTAGATGTGCGTAATAGTCTCTTGGAAATGAAATCTATATCACTTTACAGATCCAGCATGTCAGTGCATTAAGTGTCTTTACAAATGTGTAGCAGTCATTTTAAGGTTACGCACCTTTATGAAAGACATTCTTCTGTATAAATCAATTTTTCTCATAATTAAAACTGTTCAAGTCCCACACTGAAAAACATAAACAAATATTAGTGTCCAGAAATGTATTCTCTGCACCTTTGCTTTCTTGAACATGGAATTCTGTACTTGAGTCAACAATTTTTCTGATAAACCTGAATCAATCTTACAGACTTCTGTGATTGTATCTGACAGCAATAAAAGTTTGTGTGGCATTGCAGTTTCTGTCTTCTCCTATGTTAAACAATAAATTGTGATTTTCACATTTTCTCTCTCTCTTTCACCTAAGTGTCAAAGCACAAGGTTCTGGTGCTAGGTTTTTGGAATGTGATGGCTATTTCATAAGTTAAGAAATATTTTTTGCTTAAATAGAAGGCATATTTGGAGGACTGGGTTTGTAAGAACTATGAAGTGAGGAAAATAGAGCATTGCTTTCTCTCAATTCATACATTGATTCTTAACCACTGCAAGAAACTTTCCTAATAGTCCTTTATTGCTTTTAATTACACAGGGTTTTTATAGTTTAAACTGCTCACCAAACAACTTCTTTAACTTTCTGCCAAATTACTACCTCATGCCAATACAAACTGTACATTCCAGAAAAACAAACTTGTCAAGTACTAAGCTACTCTGTATGCGTGTGTGTGTGTGTGTGTGTGTGTGTGTGTGTGTGTGTGACAGAGAGAGAAAGGGAGAAAGTGGTGTTTGTCTCTAAATCTATTCTACTTTTAACACAAGTTTTTCCAGAAGTAAATTGACATCATTGGAATCTTTTTGACCTAAGCTTGTTTTTTAAAACCACCATTTAGAAAGAATGTGGGATATAACCAATTTTGCTTTTGCATTAGATATAACATGAACTCTCTCTATATGTCAGTTACAGACAGTCTGACGATAAAGGCTTATGTTTAGCAAGAAGAGATTGAAATTACATTCACAGGAAGCTGAATTTCTGCCACTTGTCATCAATGACTTTACCCTAAGACTCAGTTGATTCTGTCCCACAAATACACATAACTACAGTTGTAGAATTCACAGGGCTATCATCTTCGTAGTTGCTTAATGTCAGCTTTTCTTACATATTGACTTTGAACAGTAGTTGAAAAAATATCTTCCTGTATTCCAAACATGTCACATGATCTCTCCTGCTCAGCCGTGTTGCAGCATAACATGATACTTGGCTGCCATGTGTGTTTCCAGCACAAGACCGCTACACCTTGGCTCCAGTTTGACCAAATTGAGTTGCTTCCAGAACACACTATAACAAATTGGAGAAAGTCTATAATCAGTGGAGGATTTTTGTGGCTTGCAAATGCACCCCAAATAGCCAATAATGAATATTCCATAAGCAAGAAAACATTTTTAGTTCCAAATATCATTAGGGAAGTACAGATTTTGTTAAAAAATACTTCTTTTGCTAAATACTTTTGACCTTAGCAGATGACTTTAGAGATTAAGCAGAAAGACTCCGAGCAAGAGTGCCATTTACATCAAAAATGGGATTTTCGTGTACAAGCTGACTTCAGATGAAACATTTCAAAATCATGCTCATCTTCCAAAGAGAGACGTTTGCTCATATTTTCCGAATGCTCAATCTCCAGGTTCAATCAATTTTGTTTATCTTACCAAAGGATTTCTATTTATAAAAGATTGGAAGTGCTTCTGCCAGGGATTAAGAAATATGTTGTTTACTGTTTGGAAGATAGCTGACTTTCTCAGGTGGCTAGAGGACTTTGTCTGCTTTGGGGCTTTGCTGAATAGAAGAACAACATTAACACAACTCAATTTCAAACAGAAATGTTTGGAACCTTTCAGAGCTGAATAGACCTTTGAGAGTATCTAGTTAAGAGGCATAATTTAAAAAATGAGAAAACCAAAGCCTGTAAGTGAAAGAAACTTATCCAAACTTATGCTGTAAGTTAGGTCGATCTGATTCTTCTGAGTTTCAGTCTCTCTGGCATTTAATCACATTAATATATAATTTTTTCTCATTTCTTATCATTTATCTATGATATATAATTTGGCAAGCACTGAGGTAGATTCTGGAGAGAGAGAGATATATATATATACACACACATACATATATATATGTATGTATATACATATATATATGTATGTGTGTGTATGTATGTATATGTATGTGTATATATATGTATGTATATATGTATACATATACATATATGTATGTGTATGTATATATTTGTATGTATGTACATATATATGTATGTATGTGTATACACACATACATATATATATATATGTATGTATGTGTGTGTATGTATATATATATGAAAGTTTCTGTATCCAAGGAGGTAAATAATGTAATGTAATGAGAGAAGAGTGACTACAAACCCAGTAGTTTAAAAAGTTGCTGTATTCAGGGTACTATGAATGCATACAGTAGAGTGTGACTACCTTGGTTGGGTAGGTAAGAGGAACTGATAAAAACCAAGAAGGGGAAGTGAGAGCTGAGTCTTAAAGGCTAATTAGGATGAAGGCTATTTCAAGCAGAGAGGAAAACAGGTACTAAGAACATAGAGCATTTTAAGGACAGCAAGTAGTTTAGTGCATACTAGGGTAAAAAGGAGAATCTAATTAGATGGACAGTAGTCTGATAATGAACGGTTATGAATATTGTGTCATGGGTTTAGACTCTATCAGTAGATTATTGGAAGATACTGAAAGTTTTAAGTTAGGGGTGATGTGATACTACTATGTGTTTTCAATTTAGAATCACACAGATATCACTGTGGAAATTGCATTGGAGAATAAAAAGACCACAGCCAAGGAGAATACATTGGAGGCAATGGTAGCAAGGTGGCAAGTAATGATGATGGTATGAAATAAGAGTGACAGTGAGGATGGCGAGAAGAGAAATGAAGGGGATCAACTTGACAGATGTTCATTTTTTTTTTCTGCTTGGAAGGTTTCTTCTCAAGTTTTCTCCATGATTTGCTCCTTTGCTTCATTCAAGATTTTGCTCAGATATATTTTCAGAGTGGTTTTACCTGACTACTCAATTTAAAGAGTAACCTTTTCCCTGTATTACTCCTTAATCTCTCTTGTGCTTTATTTTTTTTTCTCTTGGACCACTTATCACCCATAACATATTATATATTTATTTTTTAAATTATTGTCAATCAGATATAATACAATATAAGCTCCATGTCAGTTTTTGTCCTTGCCTGGCACATAAGGTTGGCACCTATATTGATTGTAAGGACCTAGAAGGCACCAGCAATGTTACTCTATAAAAAATAGGCTATTTAAGTATACCCTGCTGAAAATAGACAGCATGTATTTCTCCTTTAATCTATACCAGAGGATGAGTTATGCATGTTTAGTGGAATAGTATGATGAGATTCTTTCTGTTTTCATGTTGACTGATACTCCAGAGGCTGATAATGACACAAGAAGTTCTAAGTGCCTCTACATGTCTGGGACGTTGATTGCCAATGAAGGTTTACATAGGAAATAATTGAAAATAAATTTCATAATTCCCAATTCAACAAATTCCTCAATGATACCTCAGATGTTGGAGATACCAAAAGGGAGGAGGAGATTTTTTGAGGTTATCCCTATGGAGAGAGTTTCTGGACTTCAGCAATGTTCTACTTTGCCCTACCTGTTCCAATACCTTCTGAACTGGTTGGATCAGGTGAACTTATCTTATATCTTAAGCCAAGTAACAATGGCTTCAAAAAAAATCATTCAGGGACTTTCACTTGTGTGCTGAAATTTGTGGGGTACAGAGATGTTGCTAGGCCCATATTTATAAAACTGCAAAGTTAATAGATGATGGCTTTCTAGCATCTTAGAATGGATGTGTTGCCAATAGCAAAGACATGGAATCAAACTAAATGCCCAACAATGGTGAAAATGTGATATATATATACCATGGAATACTATACAGCCATAAAAAAGAATGAGATTATGTCCTTTACAGCAATATGGAGGAACTGGAGGTCATTATCGTCAGCAAACTAATGTGGAAACAGAAAACCAAATGCCACATGTTCTCACTTATAAGTGGGAGCTAAATATTAAGTGCATATGGACCTAAAGAAGGAAACAGTAGACACCAGGTCCTACTTGAGGGTAGAGGGTGGAAAGATGGTGATGATCAAAAACTTACCAGTCAAGTGCTATGCTTATTGCCTGGGTGATGAAATAATACATATATAAAATCCCTGTGACATGCAATTTACCTATATAACAAACGTGCACATGTTCCCCTGAATAATAATTTTAAAAACCCAAAAACTTTTAACTTTCATTTTTTATTTAAAATAAAAGTAAAAGAAAAGAAAAAGAATGGCTGTGTTGGGAAGTCACTTCTACTGATACTAAATTCATAATGTGTATTTTATTAATGCATCATTTTGGACTGCAGATGATGCCAAGTTGGGGTCATTTTTGGATTCTTCTCTGAGGAAAGTCTAGAGGGATAAGAAAACCCTTATCCCTGGCTCAGGTGCAAAAACTGTTTACTTAAATTGTATATTTGGGGCTTCTGTGAATGTTCATTTAATAATTTTGAATGGCTTAAAACAATAGCTTGGAGTCCTCTGATGTGTTGGCAAAGGAAAATAAAAATAATCACTGTACAATGTGATAAATGTTATATAGCTGGTTGTTACAAGGTGTTAATGCCAGCAAGAGGTAGAAAATGAACTCTTCCTGGGGAAGGCTGTCAAGGTCTTCTTAAGGAGGTAAGCTTTCAGGCAGGTTTTAAAGAAAGAAGCAGAGAAAAGAGAGTGGCATTCTGAGAAGAAGAAACACTATGTAAAAACTTAGAGGAAGAAGAGATGTGACATTCATTGAAGAATAATAAGTGTACAGGGTATGGCTGTGGAGTTGAGACTGTGGTAAGAGATGAGCTTAATAAAAAGAAGGGGCTTGACATGGTGGCTCATGCCTGTAATCCCAGGACTTTGAGGGGCTGAAGAGGGAGGATTGCTTAAGCCCAGGAGTACAAGATTAGCCTGGGCAACATAGGGAGACCCCATCTCTACGAAAATATACAAAAATTAGCCAGGTTTGGTGGCACACACCTGTACTTCTAGCTACTTGGGAGGCTGAGGCTGGAAGATTGCTTGAGAGCAGGAGGTAGAGGCTGCAGTAAGCTGTGATTGTCCCACTGCATGCACTCCAGTCTGGATGACAGAGTAAGACCCTGTCTCAGAAAAAAAAAAAAAAAGATATTGTCTAGAAAGGGTCACAGATGAACATCTCATACACTGAATTTTTTTCGTAGTTAGATTCTAGAGTATTCATTGGTACTACTATACATTAGCCTCTTAAGGACCCTTCTCTCATTTACTTCTAATCTTTTTTCTAATATGTCAATGCAAATATGATTTTTTTTTCTTAAGTCAAGCTTGCTGTAATGTTGTGGATGGAATAGTAAAATCTTACCATGGTTCACCACATCCTGCCTGGTCTCACCTCCATTTGATGCTCCAATCTCCTGTATCCCAGGCTGCTCTCGGTTTCTTTTTTTTGTTTGTTTTGAGACAGTTTCACTCGTCACCCAGGCTGTAGTGCAGTGGCGCAATCTCAGCTCACTGCAACCTCCGCCTCCTGGGTTTAAGCAATTCTCCTGCCTCAGCCTCCCAAGTAACTGGAACTATAGGCATGTGCCACCACACCGGCTAAGTTTTTATGTTTTTAGTAGAAATGGGATTTTTCCATGTTAGCCAGGCTGGTCTCGAACTCCTGACCTCAGATGGTCCACCTACCTCCGCCTCCCAAAGTGCTGGGATTAAAGACAGGCGTGAGCCACGCGGCCAGTAGCTGCTCTCTATTTCTGTACTCCTGCCACATGCTCGCCTTCTTTATCTCCCTTAGTGTGCCATGCCCCAGGGCCTCTGTTGTTTCTCATGCCTGGAATTCACTTTCTTTGGCTGCTTCCTCTTCCCTGAGCTCTCTTTCTAATACCCTTTGCATCTAAATTTGCAGGTGCCCTCTTTCTGTCTCATTGCTAGTGTCACTTCCTCAGGGCAAAACCTCCATAAAATCTCACACTCCTATGACTTACAGTCTCACTGCATCATGCATGAATTTCACTGCTGTAATTTTACATTATTTGTTTGATTTCTGTAAGATCCTTTAGGGAAATTACCATGTATTTTCCTGCTCATCATTATCCTTTTAGTGTCCAGCACACAGGCTCTAGCACCCTCAAACACAGTCTGTGTTCAATGAGTATCTTTTGAATGAATTAATAAGGAGTTCAGTTACATATGAGATGAATGTGGGTAATGATTTCTATTTAAAACAAAAATTTGAAATGATAAATATGGTTAATCTGGTACGTCCCCCCAAAATCAAATTCTCACTTTCAGTATCCACATTTAAAAAATTTATATTCTTTTTATGCTGGAAGAAAGATATTAAACTGTTTCTAAAGTGTTTTTTACGAATCAAAATTGGACACATTGCAAAATATACAATGGAGACAATCTACTGTGATAATAAAAATAGATATTTCCACTATGACTTTGAGCAATACCAGATGTTTTTGTATGGCATACTTATGAAAGCTTCTTCGAAATTACCACTGTCAAAAATAATTTGTTTTACATAAAGCTCTAAGATATATTACACCTGAAGCCTACAAAAGAAAATCACATGGGTTTACAATGGCAAGTTTGCTAAATAAAATATGTGATATTGTTTGAGTAATTGAATAGAAGAGTTTTTGTTTCCAACCCTGAATATAACACTAAGAGCCAAGCTAACTTCTTTTTATGAGGGAAAATGCCATCACTTTTTGATAATTTTTGTGATTTTATGGAATTTAAATATGTCAATATTTCAGTTCCACAGTTGTTTTACTTCAAACAATATAACATTTCTGTTTGTGTTTTCTCCTCCAGACATATAAAGTTAAAATGGAACAAACTGAGGCAGAATAAGGCTATGTTATATAATTCTTTAATGCATTCATGTAGTCAAGAAATACAATAAGATTCCTTTAATGAGATTACAGTCTAAAGAGTAAACAATTGAGATTCGTTCATCTAATTAACTGACAACTCCTTTTCCAGTCTCCACTGTCCTCTAGCAACTTTTGTGCATACTAATATCCTTGGACTCTTGTTACAATGCAAATTCTGATTCAGTTGCTTTGCAGAAAAGCCTGAGATTCTGCATTTCTCACAACCTCCTTGAGGACTCCAATGCTGCTAGTCTGTGCTCCCCATTTTGAGAAGCAAGGAGCTGGAGAGTGCTGAGACCAGAAGACCACAAATGACTGGGGTGCTACATTTTTATTGGGGCTCTGGGTTTGGCTGGATGGATGAAGTGGCACAAAATTTCTGTGTAGGAGAGGTGACATCATGTCCTCTTAAAGTTTCTGCAGTTGTTTTCTTTCCTCTTTCAAACCTGACTTCAACACTAGCTGACAACCTTAATCTATTAATGGCACAACCATTCTCCTAAGTACAAATGCTTGAATATTCTAAGTTATTTTTGACTGTTCCTGCAGTCTGTTTTCCTATTCCCTACATTCAATCATCTGGCAAGTCATATGGCTAACCCAGCCCTGTGCCTGCTGCTTCTATCTCCTTTTCTCCCCTCACCCCATCATTAATCATTATCACCAATGCTTACTAAGAACTTCCAATATGATGGGACTTATATGCATTATGTAATTTAAATCTTAAAGTACATATGAGTTTGTTGTTTATAAACCCATGAGGAAACTGAGGCTGAGAGCACCACTTGCCAATTTACATAACTAGTAAGTAATGGAGTGGAGATGTACACCGAAGTCTGTCTGACTATAGACGCTGCTTCTAACCAGTTATACCTTGCTGCTTTTCCACACTTGTCTCCTTCTTCAAGCCTGCATTAATTCTTACTAGGATCTAAGCAGATTTATTACTGCTTGTCATAACCATAACTAGTATGCCACATGTGACAGCCTTTTATGACCTTAAAGTTATTATAAGTATCTGTCATTGTCACTTCATCTATTGCAGAGCAGTGCCAGAGTTTTCTTTCTTGCACTTATGTCTGATAATGTCCATATTGCCTTCCAAATGGTTCAGTTGTATTTGAGCTCCTACATCGTATGGTTGCATCTTGCCTTCTTTCAAAATCTCATTGCCTGCCTTCCACATCTCAATGCCTTTTACCAGGACTGTCATTTCCCACCTCAACAATTACAATTATATCACAGAGTCATGGCTAAAGTGTTAACTATTATCTTCTTTATGAAATGTTTTCTGGTTATCATATAATACACATTCTTTTACTTCCATAATATCTGTACCACTTTATATCATCTTTTGGCACTTATTATAAAGGAGCAATGAAGGGTCATAATTTAATGTCTAGTTAAAAAGTTGAATTCAAGACAGAACACTGTTAAATCAAAGCAATTCTTTGGGCCACTTTATTTTAAAATCAAATTGCTATAAAAATCACCTTCACTCAGAACCTAAACTTTGATCACTTTTATACACTGACCCTAGTTCTGTATTTGAAAGCAGTTTCCTCTCCCACGTTCTATTACCTCAAATAATATTACTTTAGATGGTTGAAGAAAATAAAAGTTCTTTGTTTACTTTAATCAAAATAAAATTTTTGATTAAATTTTTTGAACTATAATTTTTTGTTCTTTCTGCTGTTTTTCATATAATTCAATCTTCATACTTGTTTTCCAGATTATTGCCTTCCAATTACAGGGTCTAGAATTGGTTTACCTAGGTTGAATCTCAGGTCCACCATCTAGTATCTATATAATCTCATGAAAGTTGTTTAATGTTCTATTGTCTATTTCTTTATATGTAAAATGGGAGTAAAAACAACATTTACCTAATAGGTTTTATGAGGATTGAGAATGTATGTAAACTGTTTGATTAAAAAATCAACTTAATGCACAAGGTATGGTTTACACAAGTTCAGGAATAAGAGTGAAACTATAACTTCTGATGTAGAATCTTATTTATATTCAAGAAGTAATGATCTCGTTGACTATTTTAGGTGTTTTACTACATTATTAGATTATTGCTTTTGTAGTAAGCTGAAAGTCCAAGGAGAGCTCTTGTTTGACCCAAGGCTTCCTCAAACTGTGGTTGGGCAGTTGTCTTTTAAAACCCAAATGCATGACTTTCCATTGATTCTTTCTACATTTAACATTTTTGATCTTTTGTTTCAGAGTTTTGAATTGTCTTTGATTTTTTTTATAGCCATCCAAAATATGTACTACCTTTCTTAATTATGGCTAGTCACTTTAAACTAATAATAGCTCATAGTTTGGTTTATTGTTTTCTTTAGTGTTTCTAACCTGCAAATTGAGATGTAAGAAACCTCTACAAGAGGGGTTCTGTTTTCCTTGGAGGCAATGAGAAGGTTTTTCATTGTAGAACTCATGAATAGCATAAGCAGGTCTATTGTCTGCTGAATTTCTCCTCTTACAAAGTGTGTTTTAAGAGTGTAAGTAATTGTTCTTTCCAAACAGCAAGAAGCAGGATGTTTTTGAATGATGACACTATTTGGAATAATTGATCATTTCCAACTGGTCCCAATTTCTGCTTCATATGACTGCTGCAGTAAATTTGATGGACATTGCACAATTGTACATTATAGTCCATTGCAGGTACTGCTTTTAGCAGTTTTTAAAATGGGGAGTTATAAAAGCAATAACTTGATTTCTGATGTCTAGACGTTCTTTCCCACATGACTCCATCAAGGAAGGCTGAGACTTAGGCTGTCCCAACCTGCATAATTTATATAGTTGAGGCCTGTTTTCACTGTCAAGAAGCCAAATCCCTTAGGCAGCCTTGCCAAGAACTGTTCCACTCATTTTTATTTTCATCCCCGAGGCCTTCATTCTAACATTGGCTCCCCTTATTAACAAAAAGCAGGAAACAAGCTCCTATTTGTGAGATAATGTATTTTCCACTAGGAGAAGCCGGGTACTTAGAGAAAATCGTCTCAAGTTGTTAGTGTTTCCAGGAAGTTGACTGTTTATATATCTAATGCTCATGACTTGATTTTGAAGTATGCCTTCAAACACATTTGTTGGACTCAAATGACTTAATAGATAATACTGTATTTCTGGTAAAATGGCATCTTTCTGGATCAAATATTTCTAAATGTCAGTGGATAATGATGGTGTCCTTTCTAATTACTTATATACTAGCTTTGTAGGGGGTGGAGATGAGAGACAAGAAGTGAAATCCTCAAATCCCTTGTAAAGTCATAATTAAAAAATACTTTTATATGATAGGTCATATGTCAAGTCATTTTGTTTGTTTGTTTCTATACAACAAGGCATGAGGGGAATAGAAAGAAAACTTGGTTGAAAGTTACAAGACCCAGAATGTAGTGCTATTGTGGCCAAAATATAACTGTGGTAACTCAGTCTAATGACTTTTTCTCTCTGCTCTACAAGTTACTCATAGGTAAAAAGAGGAATCTGGACTTGAGTGAAAAACAATAGCTTATAGCTTTTCTCAGCTCCAATATTTTAGAAGATATAGCCTGAGGCTATACCTAATGTAGACGACGGGGTGATGGATGCAGCCAACCACCATGGCATGTGTATGCCTATATAACAAATCTGCATGTTCTGCACATGTACCCCAGGACTTAAGGTACAATTTAAAAAAATAAAATTTTAAAAAAAGGAAAAAATAGAAGATATAACCTGAGGCTCTACATTGAACAAATACAGTGCAGGGAGTATAGAGAGTGAGAAAGGAAAAAAGAGGGAATTTGGGGTCAGGGAAATGTGTCATATTCTGAGGAACAGGAATGAAGAAGTGCAAGAAAGAGGTAGGTTAAAAAAGATCAGCTTTGCCTATAGCATCTACTTTCACACAACAGAAGAGCAAGAAGACCTTTTATGATTAGAGACATGGGGAAAGTGTGTATCACCAAAATGTGGCCTTTTTGTCTTTCCTTATTTCCCACCCATGGAAGCCATGATTTCTGTACCTGAAAAACAAAACATAACAAAGAATCAGGAACCAAAATTTGGTGTAATGTTGGAGGCATAGTGAGGGTTCTGTGGTGTACTTGATTTTAAGAGCAGCAAAAACCATGGAATGTGCTAATACTTTTTGCCCCATTATTTAATTTAATGAGGACTGGGTGATTGATCGAGAGACATCATGCTTTTACTGCCAGCAAAAGCCCTGCTATACTCCATCTTTTTTGTGACCCCGTGATGTCAAAGAAAAGATGGATCAAGGTAGCTTAAGAAATTTTGGGATATTTTTACACAATGGTTTCATTGGAGAAGGCAAATAAATGTAACACATTTAGTGTAAGGGTTTTTTGGGGGGTGTAAAACTTTAGTTAGTATTTATAAGTAAATTATATACTAACTTTCAATTTTTCCTTTCAATTGCCGCAATGATCCAAATCCCATAACAAATAATGATGGGGCATGCTCAGGAGAATAGGAATAATGAAAACTCAAAACGTGTCTCTTTTTAGGCCCTGTCTGGTACTCTTGTCACCTTTTTGTGGGCTCTCTGCATCTTGTGACATAATGCACTTGTTCATATATACTACGAGTGTCTCCAGATGAATTCTAGCATACCCAACGTTATGTTGCCAAATGTATTACTTACATTTAAATGTACTTAAATAGGTTTCTTCCATTATGTAACTCATTGGATGAAACATATTAGACTATTTAACTTCTGCATATCAAAAAGGATAGCAGTTTGATTTTTCAAAACACCTTAAAACAAAAAAAATGAAGTAATATATAAAATTATATGGCCTTTTCCAAAGAAAGGAAATCATAGAACAATGGAGAACATAACCGTATGATACCTGACTATAAAATTGAAGGAAAAGGGAACTTAGTGAATGTATTTGGGATATCTCCATGGATTTCTGAATGTTGACCCTTCATTTGTATAATTCTCAGTCTAATTGCAACTCCTTAAGATGGTGTAAGTCTATTAAAGTTGTACTTTTTATGCTTGAAAGCAATCATTGATGAAATTTGACTTGGGACCTTGAGTTGAAATGTGTTTGATGAATAATGACAAAGCCATATAAATAGCGTAACTCAGGACCTGTTCATCCCAAAAAATCTATCAGATGTCATAAATCCCATAATTCTACAGATCTTGGAAACCATCACTGCAAGTTCTAAATCTCAAATTTTCTGTAGAATGTTACAAATCCCTAATCTTGGGGCTCCTTGAGTATACTATGTACTATACTAATTGTATGCTATTTAGTAGTCATCATTTAGGTAGGTTGGGCTCAACCAGAAATAATACATCATGTTAAGCCTATGTGCATGTCCTGAGGCACAAAACAGTACCAAAACCATGCATCCATCCAATCCAGTTGGTGTGACTAATAGTCAAACAAGTTGGGCATCAAGGGCTTCCACTGATCAGCTCATGACCTTTATCAAATTTTTGCTTTTGAGTCTGCTGCTGCTGGTCCAAAGACCACACTTTGAGTAGCAAGAGCTGGTCAGTTAAACAGGTATCTAATTTATTCTCCTCCTGACAATGAAAGAGTGTCAGCCTTTGCCAGCTATTGCCAGTATTAGTATCTTGGCAGACAATAAAACAGAGAGAGTTTATTCTCATGATAGCTGTTTGACCTGGATCACATTGCAGAGACTTCTGAGTTTCTTGAGAATCAAAGACTGCTGTCACTTAAGGTACCCCATAATTACCTAAAATCCACTGATCAGGCAAATGAACCCAACAAACAGGGGAAAAACAAACAGAAGACAGAGAAAAGGCATGTTCAAGAGGAATGGTAGTGCTAGAGGAGATAACCTGTTTTAAAAATGTAAAAGATTACCTATATATGAATCAATTTTTTAAAAAAGCAACCTTTCTCTGTTTATAAACATGACTTGGGACCTTAAAAAGCATGTAGACAAGTAGAAGAAGGCAAGGGTCATGGTTGAGACCTGTTAGGATCTGGAATAAATATCTCAAAACAAATAAAAATACCAAGAAATGGAAATAGTTATGAAAATGTTTCCTGGAGAATAGATCCAGGATACTTACCATGTTAAAATAATAAAACTTCCAAAGGAGGGAAAGATAATAGTTGAAGAAAAACAACAAATAAATCAATAATTTATCATGAATATGAAAAGGTACCAACTGAATGTTACATTGTGATGATAAGAGAAGAAACATCTAGGTATATTCTGGTAAAATTCCACAGTTCCAAGAATACAGAGAAAAAATTAAGTATACCAAGTATCACATTTGCACTTTACAATTAGAGAAAGATATGTCCAGATATTCAAGATACTAAAGAGTACCTACCACTCATTTACCCCATCTGGGGGATTATTTCTCTATAAACTAAATAAAAAGCAAATAGATCAAGAATTGAGACTTCCATACAGTAGAATAAGAATCAGAGAGAAAACAAGGGTGATAAATTTTGCAATAATTGAAAATGATAAGTGGATAATTGGGGTGTAACTGGGAATGTGAAATTTAAGCACAAAACAGGAATTGTTGAACTAGAAAAGACAAATTGCAAGGGAAAATCTAATAATAGTCTCAAACCAAAAGTACCAAAGAAATACCAAACTGAAGAATTTCATGAGAAAAAGGAATAAAATAAATGCCTTCTGCAGATCTCACAGAGTGAGGGAATTTGGGGAAGGAAACCTCTTTAATGGGCAGGAACAAGAGGAAAAAAGTGAAAAATAAATAGTAATAGATTAATTTACATGGAGGCAGGGATCATGAGTCTAATTTATCTTAGTAATACTAAAGTCTATTACATGGTATACTTTCAGGAAATATTTATGGGTCGAGTGAATAAATTATAAATGTGAGATCCACCTTCCTGACCAGATTAGTTACATTAAAGGTTAACAGCATTTTAAATAAAAAATCCTAAGTGAAAATTATAATTATTCAGCAGAAGATATTTCTGTTGGCCACCCTGTCCCTCAGTCTTCATGCTCAGCACTAAACAACATCTGTGGGATTGCTATAAAAATGTATTGGAACAGCAATTCCAGATTCCCAAACTGGGTGGAGTTGCAACACTTCATTTTTTGCATTCTGATGCTGGTATTCCATCACCCCAAACTTTCTAAACAGGCAGAAGAGAAAAAGCCTCGGGAATTAAATAGATTAGAATAAAAAGATAAGCAGGAATTCTTTTCTAGTTGGGTGGCCTTGAGCAAGTCATTTAATCTCTTTGAGCTCAATTTGATAATAATTATAATGATGATAAGGTGATGATGATAATTTAAAAATGTCTATCAGTTATTGCTCACTTTGTAGCAAGTACAGTGCTAATTACTTTATATATGACATCTCATTTAATTCCTTAAGTCTGTAAAAGTATGGATTATAATCATATTATAAGACTCATTGTACATTCTGAAATAGTAAATGTCACCCCAAGGATTCCAAGGAATTACAGCCAATTGACTTAAGAATTTTTGGGAAAACCTGCAATGAACACTGAAGCCCCATTTACTTTCTTCTGTGTATATCCTTTCTGTTAGTTGTGTTTTCTCATCATACACATCCGTTATCAAGTAAAGGGATATCTTGCTGGATACCCTCCAGTCATGAACCAGGTCTGAATGACTCTAATCCACCTACCTCATGCCCTCATTATGTCCTTTCTTAACTCATTTGGCATAAATTTTGCTCTTTATTCTCCATTTTCCAACCTGGTTTTCCTGAAAACTTCTGTGTTCTCTTTTCTTTCTTCCTGCAACATTCTATTACTTTTAAATTTAAAAATTAAAAGTTATTTTTTTACAGAAAAACAAAATGTAAGACATAAAGGAAAAACTATTTTAACATTAAGTATTTCACGTTTTAAAATTGAAATATTTTCCACATTATTAGTTTTTGTTTTGCAATGTCATTTAAAAAGTTGACTTTATTCTTTAGAGCAGTTTTAGATTCCAAGCAAAATTGAGCAGAAGGTACAGAGATTTTCTCTGTGCACCACCCTGTAACTCCTCAGGCATGATGTGTTAGGCTGTTTTTGTAATGCTCTAAAGAAATATCTCAGACTGGGTAACTTATAAATAAAAGGAGTTTAATTAGCTCATGATCCTTTAAAGGAACCATGTTGCTGGTATCTGCTTGGCTTCTGGGGAGTCCCCAGGATGCTTACAATCATGACAGAAAGTGAAGGAGGAGCAAGCATGTCACAGGGCCAGAGCAGGAGAAAGAGAGGGGTTATGAGATCCCACACTTTTTTTTTTTTGAGACAGGGTCTCACTCTGTCACCCAGACTGGAGTGCAGTGGCATGATCTTGGCTCACTGTAGCCTTGACCTCCCGGGCTCAAGTGACCCTCCCACCTCAGCCTCCTGAGTAGCTGGTACTACAGGTGTGTGCCACCATGCCCAGCTGCCACACACTTTTAAATGATGAGATCTAATGAGAGCTAACTCTCACAAAGATAGCACCAAGCCATAAGGAATCTGCCTCCATGGTCCAAACACCTGTCACTAGGCCCTATCTCCAGCATTGGAGATTACATTTCAACATGAGATTTGGGTGGGGACAAATCTCCAAACTATATTCTACCACTGACCTCTCCTGTCCTTCTCACATTGCAGACTACAGTCGTGCCTTCCTTATAGTCCCCCAAAGTCTTAACTCATTCTAGCATTAATTCAAAAGTGCAAAGTCTCATTTGAGACAAGTCAAATCCCTTTTACCTATGAGCCTGTAAAATTAAAAACAAGTCATTAACCTCCAAGACAAAATGGGGGTGTAGGCATTGGGTCAACATTCCCATATCAAAAGGGAGAAATCAGATAATAGAAAGTGGCTACAGACCCCATGCAAGTTTGAAACTTAGCAGGACAATCATTAAATCTTAAAGCCGCTAAATCTGTTTTGATTCCATGTCCCACATCCGGGGAAAACTGATGAAACTTTGGTGGGCTCCAAAGGCCTTGGGCAGCTCCACCCCTGTGGCTCTGCAGGGTTCAGCTCTCTAGGCTGCTCTCAGGTTTTTTAATGCCTGTGGCTCTTCCAGGCACAAGGTGCACCCTGCCAGTGGCTCTATCATTCTTGGGTCTAAAGCGGGGTAGCACCTTTTTCACAGCTCCACTAGGTAGTGCCCCAGTGGGGATGCTGTGAGGGCTGTAACTCCACACTTACTTTTGGCCCTGACCTAGTAGAGGTTCTCTCTGGGGACTCTGTCCTG
The DNA here is from genome assembly GCA_963573385.1 of Cacajao melanocephalus. Classification (NCBI taxonomy): domain Eukaryota; kingdom Metazoa; phylum Chordata; class Mammalia; order Primates; family Pitheciidae; genus Cacajao; species Cacajao melanocephalus. Next base: position 104,989 of record CAUYLG010018313.1, read on the forward strand.
TGGCAGGATTCTGCCATGACACCCAGGCTTTCTCATACAGCCTGTGAAATTTAGTTGGAGACTAGAGCATTCTCTACTCTTGCACTTGGCATGCTCACAGGCTTAACACCACATGGAAGCCACTAAGGCTTACAGCTTGTACCCTCTGGAGCAGTGGTTCAAGCTGTATGTGGCCTCCTTGAGCCAAAGCTGAAGCCAGAGTGACTGGGATGTGGGGAACAGTATCCCAAGGTTGTGAAGGGCAGCAGAGTGCTGGGTCTGGACCTGAAATTGTTCCCCACTCCAAGGCCTCTGAGCCTATGATGGGAGGGGCTGCTTGTAAAGGACTCTGAAATGCCTTTGAGGCCTTTTTTTCCCAGTGTCTTGGATATTATAACTTTGCTCCCTTTTAGTTATGCAACTATCTCTAACAAGTGGTTGCTCCACAGGCCGCTTGCATTCCTCTTCCAAAAAAGCTTTTTCTTTCTCTTCCACATGGCCAGTCTGCAAATTTTCCAAATGTATAAGCTCTGCTTTCCTTTTAAATACAGCTTCCAACTTTAAGTCAGTTTCTTGCTCCTGCACCTGAGCGTTGGCTGTTATAATCAGCCAGGCTACATCTTCAACACTTTGCTGCTTAGAAATTTATTCTGCCAGATACCCTAAATCATCATGGAAATTCAAACTTCTACAGATCTCTAGGTAATGAACAAATGCAGCCAGTTTGCTAAGGCATAACACACATGACCTTTGCTCCAATTCCCCATAAGTTTCTAATTTCCATTTGAGACTTCATCAGCCTGGACTTCACTGTTCAAATCACTATCAGAATTTTGGTAACAACCATTTAACTAGTCTCTAAGAAATTCCAAACTTTCTCTCATCTTTCTATCTTCTTCTGAGACCTTCAAACTCTTACAATCTCTGCCTGCTACCCAATTCCAAAGTTGCTTCCACATTTTTAGGTATCTTTATAGCAATACCTCTCTCCTGGTACCAATTTTCTGTGTTAGGCTGTTCTTGCATTGCTATAAAGAAATACCTGATGCTGGGTAATTTATAAAGAAGAGAGGTTTAATAAGCTCACAGTTCTGTAGGTTTTACAGAAAGCATGGTGCAGACATCTGTTTGGCTTCTGAGGAAGCCTCAGGACGCTTAGAGTCATAGAAGAAGGTGAAGGAGGAGCAGGAATGTCACATGGCTGGAGCAGGAGCAAAGTGGGGAGGTGCCACACAGTTTTAAATAACCAGATCTCATGGGAATTTACTATTGTGAAGACAGAAACAAGTCATGAGGGATCTGCCCCTATGATCTAAACATATCCCATCAGGCCCTATGTTCAGCATTGGGATTACATTTCAACATGAGATTTGGGCAAGAAAAAATTTCCAGACTGTATCACATATCCTCCTCCATTATCAACATCCCTCACCAGTAGAATGGAGGCTGTAATTTATTACAATTGATGAACCTACACCCAAAGTCCATAGTTTATATCAGGGTTTACTCTTTGTACTGTACATTCTTTGGGTTTGGACAAATCTATATGACATGTGCCACCAATATAGTTTTATAGAGAGTAGATTCACTGCCCCAAAAAATATACCATTCTTTGCCTATTCATGCAATGTCATTTTTAAATGATTGTCTAGTTATATGATTTGGCTGTGTCTCCACCCAAATCTCATCTTGAATTCCCCCATGTTGTGAGAGAGACCTGGTGAGATATAATTGAATCATAGGGGTGAGTCTTTCCCATGTTTTTGTGATAATGAAAAAGTTTCACAAGACGTGATGGTTTTAAAAACAGGAGTTTCCCTGCACAAACTCTATTCTCTTGTCTGCTGCCATGTGAGACATGCCTTTCAACTTCCACTATGATTGTGAGGCCTCTCCAGCCACATACAACTGTAAGTCCAATAAACCTCTTTCTTTTGTAAATTGCCCAGTCTCAGGTGTGTCTTTATCAGCAGTGTGAAAATGGGCTAATACATCTAGTTTTCCATTTAAAATCCCAGATTTATTTGATCAGTCTTATGTTAGAAGCTATTTAGAAGCTGTTTCTAATTTTTGCTTTTTTAAAAATCAATGTTGTTTTATTGTGGCTAAAGCTTTGTGTTCACTGACAATTACTGCCATCAGATAAATCTCTCAAATAATCAAAACTTGAACACATATTTCAAAATTGATCTTAGAAAAATATTAATTCTTCCACTAGAAGAACAAGATTTAATATTCCCTTATCTCCTTTATAAGAGCAGATACTGAGATTTTATTTTAGTTTAGTTTTTAAAATTTTTATTTTAATAGCTTTTGGGATACAAGTGTTTCTTGGTTACATAAATAAATTATATAATTCATTTATATGAACCCCAAATTTATAGATACCCCAAACCTCTGCATCATGCAATATTCCCATGTAACAAACCTGAACATGTACCACCTACATCTAAAATAGAAATTGAAATTACAAAGAAAAAGCATTGTGCTAAGGATAGAACCCAGACTCAAAAGGCTACATACTATATTATTATTCTCATACAACATTCTGAAAAACACAAAACTACATATTAGGAGAACAAAGATTGATGATTGCAAGGGGCTGGAAGTGATGGGAGGAAGTAGGTTGACTACAGAGTGATACAAGATTTTCATGGTAATCAAACTATTCTACACATCTTAATTGTGATGTGATCACATGACTAGATGCCTTTGCAAAAAAGATGAATATATAAATTATATTATAATAAATCTGACTTAAAAAAGAACAATATCATTGCCAGTTTTATGAAATAAAATGACATTTTAAAATGTACTTTGCATTTGCTTGACTAATGAGATCGACAATTTTAATTTATTTATTATTCATTTTTGTGACTTGCCGATTGGTAAAACTAAACCAGTCATTTTTTTTTTCATAATTTTATTTTAGGTTCAGGGAATACTTGTGCAGGTTTGTTACATGGATAAATTGTGTGTTACTGAGGCTTTGTGTACAAATGATACTGTCACCAAAAGGTAGCCTTCCAACCCATGACCTCTTCCATCTTCTCTCTCAAGAAAGACCCAGTGTCCATTTTCCCATACATATGTCCATGTGTACTCAGTGTTTAGCTACCACTTATAAGTGAGAACATGCTGTTTGTGGTTTTCGTTCTTGTGTTAGTTTGCCTAAGATAATGATCTCCAGCTACATTCATGTTGCTGGAAAAAACATACCTGCATAGTTTTCCTGTGTATATGTATTGCATTTTCTTTATTCAGTCCACCATTGATTGACATCTTGGTTGATTCCATGTCTTTGCTATTGTGAATAGCACTTTGAAGAACATATGAGTGCATGTGTCTTTTTGGTAGAACACTGTTTTCCTTTCTGTAAATACCCGATAGAGGGATTGTAGGGTTGAATGGTAGTTCTATTTTTGATTATTTTGAGAAATCTCTAAACTGCTTTCCACAGTGGGTGAACTAATTTACATTCCCACCAGCAGTGTAAAAGTGTTCCCATTTCTCTGCAACCTTGACAGCATCTGGTTCTTTTTGACTTTTTTATAATAGTCATTCTGACTGGTGTGACATGGTATCTCATTGAGGTTTTGATTTACATTTCTCTAATGTTTAGTGATAATGAGCATTTTTTCATATATTTGTTGGCCACATGTATATCTTCTTTTGAGAAGTGTCTGTTCAGGTCTTTTGCTTATTTTTAATGGGGTTATTTATTTTTTGCTTGCTGATTTAAGTTCCTTATAGATTCTGGACATTAGGCCTTTATTTGATGTAAAGTTTGCAAATATTTTCTCTCATTCTGTAGGTTGCCTGTTTACTCTGTTGATAGTTTCTTTTTCCATCCAGAAGCTCTGTAGTTTAATAGGTCCTTCTTGTCAATTTTTGTCTTTGTTGCAATTGCTTCTGGGAACTTTGTCATAACTTCTTTGCCAAGACCATTGTCCAGAATGGTATTTCCTAGGATTTCTTCTAACATTTTTAATCATTTTAAGTCTTAAATTTAAGCTCCAATCTGTCTTGAGTTAACTGTAGATGGTAAAAGGAAGGGGTCCAGTTTCAGTCTTCTGCATATGGTTAGCCAGTTATTCCGGCACCATTTATTTGGTAAGGAGTTCTTTTCCCATTGTTTGTTATTTTCAGGTTTGTTGAAGATAAGGTGATTGTCAGTGTGTAGCTTTATTCTGGATTCCCTTTCCTGTTCCATTCGTCTATGTGTCTGTTTTTGTGTCAGTACTATGCTGTTTTGGTTGCTGTAGCCTTGTAGTATAGTTTGAAACTGGGTAGTGTGATGACTGCAGTGTCCTTTTTGCTTAGGATTGCTTTGGTGATTCAGATCCTTTTTTGATTCCAAATGAATTTTCTGATTTATTTGAGCAGTGTTTTGTAATTAGTGTTGTAAATATTTTTTACCTCCTTGGTAAGTTGTATTCCTAGGTATTTTATTGTTTTTGTGGCTATTGTAAATAGGATTGCATTCTTGATTTGGCCATGAGCTTGGATGTTATTGGTGTATAGAAATGCTTCTGATTTTTGTACATTTATCTTGTATCCTGAAACTTTGCTGAAGTTGTTTGTCAAATTAAAAAGCTTTTGGGCAGAGACTATGGGATTTTCTGGATATAGTATTATGTAATCTGCAAACAGGGTGTTTTCGTCCATTCTCTTGCTTCTAATGAAGACATACCTGAGGCTGGGTAATTTATAAAGAAAACGAAGTTTAATGAACACATTTCCACATGGTTAGGGAAGCCTCACAATCACAGTGGAAGGTGAAGGAGGACCAAAGGCACATCTTAAATGGCCACAGGCAGGAGAGCATATGCAGGAGAACTGTCCTTTATAAAACCATCAGAACTCATGAGACTTACTATCACAAGAACAGCATGGGAAAAACTTGCCCCAGTGATTCAATTACCTCCTACTGGGTCCCTCCCAAGACATGTAGGGATTATGAGAACTATGATTCAAGATGAGATTTGGGTGGGGACACAGCCAAACCATATCATTCCACCCCTGGACACTCCCAAATCTCAAGTCCTCACATTTCAAAACCAATCATGCCTTCCCAACAGTCCCCCAAAATCTTAACTCATTTCAGCATTAACTCAAAAGTCCAAAGTCTCATCTGAGACAAGGCAAGTCCCTTTCGCCTTTGAGCCTATAAAATAAAAAACAAGTTAGTTACTTCCTAGATACAATGGGAGTACAGGCATTGAGTAAATGCACCCATTTCTAATAGGAGAAATTGGCTAAAATGAAGGGGCTCTAGGCCCCATTCAAGTCCAAAATTCAGCAGGGGAGTCAAATCTTAAATCTCTGAAATGATCTCCTTTGACTCCATGTCTCACATCTGGGTCACATTAATGCAAGAGGTGGGTTCCATGGTCTTGAGTAGCTCCACCCCTGTAGCTTTGTAGGGTATAACCCCCTTCCAAGATGCTTTAATGGGCTAGTGTTGAGTGCCTGCAGCCTTTGCAGGTGCATGGTGCAAGCTGTCAGTGGATCTACCATTCTGGGGTCTGGAGGATGGTGGCTGGCTTCTTACAGCTCCATGAGGTGCCCTCTGAAGCAATGGCTTGAGTTGTATGATGGCCCATTCCAGCCATGGCTGCGATGCAGGGAACCAAGTCCTGAGCTGCACAAAGCAGCAAGGCCCTGAGCCTGGCTCACAAAACCATTTCTTCTTTTGAGGCCTCCAGGCTTATGATGGGAGGGGCTGCCATGAAGACCTCAGGCATGCCCTGGAGATATTTTCCTCATTGTCTTGGTGATTAATATTTGGCTCCTCATTACTTATGCAAATTTTTTCAGTAGGCTTGAATTTAACCTCAGAAAATGAGTTTCTATTTTCCATTGCATCATTAGGCTGAAAATTTTTTGAACTTTTATGTTCTGTTTTCCTTTTAAATGTAAGTTCCAATTCCAAACCATATCTTGGTGAATGCATAAAACTGAATGCTTTTAGGAGCACCCAAGTTACATCTTGAATGCTACTTGGAAATTTCTTCCACCAGATATGCTAAATTATCTCTTTCAAGTTCAAAGTTCCACAAATGTCTAGGGCAGGGGTAAAATGTCACACAGAGTCCCACTAGGATGTTTGTGTCTATGTTTATCAGGGATAGTGGCCTAAAGTTTTCTTTTGTCATTGTGTCCCTACCAGACTTTGGTATCACAATGGTGCTAGCTTCATAGATTGAGTTAGGGAGAAGTCCCTAATCCTGGATTTCTTAGAATAATTTCTGTAGTATTGGTACTAGCTCTTTATACATCTGGTAGAATTCAGCTATAAATTTATCTGGGCCAGGATTTTATTTGGGTTGTAGGCCTTTCAGTACTAGAACTCATTACTAGTCTGTTTGAGATTTTAATTTCTTCCTAGTTCAATCTTCAGAGGCTTTGTATTTCCAGGAGTTTACCCATTTCTTCTAGGTTTTCTAGTTTGTGTGCAATAGGTGTTTGTAACAGTGTCTGATGATTTTTTGTATTTCTGTGGAGTCAGTTGTAATGCTGCTTTTGTCATTTCTGGTTGTAATTATTTGGATGTTATTTATTTATTTATTTATTTATTTTGATCAATCTAGTTAGCAGTCTATCAATCTTGTTTAATCTTTTGAATAATCAAAATCATCTTTTGGTTGCATTAATTTTTGTATGGATTTTAGTGTCTCAATTTTGTTTATGTCAGCTCTGATTTTAGTTATTTCTTTCCTTCTGTTAGCTTTGGAGTTGGTTTGCTTTGTTTTCTAGTTCCTCTAGGAGCAACATTAGATTGTTAATTTATGGTCTAATTTTTTGATGTAGATGTCTAGTGTTAAAACTTTATGCTTAACACTAATTTAGCTATGTCACAAAAATTTTACTAGGTATATCTCTAATTAGTTTTCTTCTAAATTTCTGTCTTAATTTCCTTTTTTTGTGTGTGTGTGAAAAGTCATTCAGGACCAAGTTGTTTAACTTCCATGTTATTGTATGGTTTTAATTGATTTTCTTGGTAGTGATTTCTATTTTTATTGCACTGTTGTCCATGATATGGTTGAATTTTTGTCCTCTCTAAATATCCTGTTGAAATGTGATGCTCAACGTTGGAACAGGAGCCTGGTGGGAAGTAATTGGATCATTAGGTCAGATCCCACATGGATGGTTTAGCACTATTCTCTTAGGGAGAAGTGAGTTCTAGCTAAGTTAGTTCATGAGAGATCTGGTTATGTAAAAGAGTCTGGGACCTCCCCCTTTTCTCCTTCTCTTGTTCCCTCAGTTGCCATGTGATATGCTGGCTCTCATTTGCCTTCCTTCATGATTGTAAACTTCCTGAGACACCAGAAGCAGATGCCAGCACTATGCTTCTTGTACAGCCCACAGTACCATGAGCCAATTAAACATTTTAAAAAATAAATTACTTAGTCTTAAGTATTTCTTTATAGTGACACAAAATAGATGAATACAGAAAATTGATACTAAGGAGGGGAGCACTGCTGTAAAGATACCCGAAGATGTAGAAGTGGTTTTGATACTGTGTAATAAGGAGAGGTTGGAAGAGTTTGGAGGGCTTAAAGGAAAATAGGAAGATAAGGGAAGCTTGGAACTTCTTAGAGACTGGTTAAAAAAATGTGACCAAAATGTTGATAATGATACATTCATTGAAGTCTAGGCTGTTGAGGTCTCAGATGGAAATAAGAAAATTATTGGAAGCTGGAGAAAAGGTCACCTGTTTGTGCCTTTGCAAAAAGCTTGGCTACACTGTGTCCATATCCTAGAGATCTGTGGAAGTTTAAAATTAAGAGTAATTATTTAGGGTGACTTGTGGAAGGAATTTCCAAAGTGTTCAAAATGTGATCTGGCTGCTTCTAACAGCTTATGCTCAGATGCAGGAGCAAAGGAATGACTTAAAGTTAAAACTTGCATTTTAAAGGGAAGCAGAGTGTAAAAGTTTGGAAAATTTGCAGCCTAGCAACATGGCACAGTAACAAAAAGCAAGAGAGAAATTCAAGAGGGCTATGGAGAAACCACTTGCTCAAGAGATTAGTATGATTGAAAGGGAGTCAAGTGCCACAATTCAAGACAATAGGGAAAAGTACCCAAAGGCATTTCAGAGACCTTCATGGCATCCCCTTCCATTACTTGCACAGAGGCCTGGAAGAAAGATGAAAAAATTAGTTTGGTGGCCAGGCCGAGTGCCCAGCTGCCTGGCATAGCCTCAGGACACTGTTCCCTGCATTCCAGCTGATCTGGTTTCAGCCTCAGTTCAAATGGTCCAGGTCCAACTTGGGCTGCAACTGCCTTGGCAGTTTCCATGTAGTGTTAAGTCTGTAGATGCTCAGAATGTGAGTGTGAAAATGGCTCAGGAGCTTCCATCTAGATTTCAGAGGAGGCATGGAGAAGCCCAGGCAGAAGCCTGCTACAAGGATGGAGCCCCAACGGAGAAGCTCTACTAGGACAAAGGCTCAGGGTAATGTGGGAGATTGCCTGTCAGGACACTGCCAAGTGAAGCTGTGGGAAGAAGGCCACCACCCTCCAGAATCTAGAATGGTAGATTCACTGGCAGCTTGTATTCTCTGCCTAGAAAAGCCATAAGCATTTAACTCTAACCCATGAGAGTAGTCTCTGCCACCCTGCAAAGCCACAAAGCTTTGGGAGCCTACTCCTCATACTGGGGTGTGGGAAATTGTGTCAAGACAGATTATTTTGGAGATCTAAAATTTAATGACTACCCTGTTGGATTTCAAACTTGTGTGGGGCCTATTGCACCTTCCTTTCAGTCAATTTCTTTTTGTTTTTGGAACTGGAATGTTTACTCAATTCCTGTACCACCATTTCAACTTGAAAGTAAGTAACTTGTTTGGGTCACACAGGCTCATGGGTGGAAGAAAGAAACTCATTTCTAGATGATGCTTGAGACTTCGGACTTTTGAGTTAATGCTGGAATAAGTTAAGACTTTGAGAAACTATTGCAAAGACATAATTCTACTTTGAAATTTGAGAAGGACATGAGGATTGGGGTGACAGAGGTGGAATGATATGGTTTGGCTGTTTGTCCCCTCCAAATGTCATGTTGAAATATGATTCCCAGGGTAGGAGGAGGGACCTTGTGGGAGGTGATTGGATAATTGGATTCTCCATGGATAGTTTATCACCATCCTTTTGGTGATAAGTGAGTTTTCACTTAGTTAACATGAGAACTGGTTCTTTAAAATTGACCTTTTCCTTTTCTCTCTTGCTCCCTCTTTCACCATTTGATACACTGGCTCCCCTTGGCTTTCTGCCATAACTGCAGTCTTCCCGAAACCCTCACCAGAAGCAGTTGCTGCCACTATGCTTCCAGTACAGTCTGCAGAATCATGACACAATTCAACTTTTATTTAAATAAAATATCCAATCTCAGGTATACTTTATAGTGACAAAAGTGGACTAATACAGTCTGTGATTAGTATAATTTTGAATTTTTGAATTTGTTAAGACATTCTTCAGGGCTGAGCATGTGGTTGATTTTGGAGTATGTGCTGCTTGAAGACAAGAAAAGTGTTAATTCTGTTTTTGTTGAATGGAGTGTTCCTTAGATGTCTATTAGATGCAGTTGGTCTAGCGTAAAGTTTAAGTTCAGAATATCCTTGTTAGTTTTCTGCCTTGTCAGTGGGATGTTGGAGTCCCCCAGTATTGTAGTTGTCTAAATCTCTTCATAGATTTCTAAAAATTTGTTTAATAAATCTTGGTGCTCCAGTGTTGAGTGGGCATATATTTAGGATAGTTAAGTTTTCTTGTTGGAGACCTTTATCATTAAATAATACCCTTCTTTGCCTTTTTTGATCATTGTTGGTTTAAAGCCTGTCTTATCTGATATAAGAATAGCAACACCTGTTTTCTTTTGTTTTCCATTTGCTTGATAGACTTTTCTCTATCCTTTTAGTTTGAGCCTATGAATATCATTACTTGTGAAATCGGTCTCTTAAAGACAGAAGACAGTTGGGTCTTGTTTCTTTATGCAACTTGCTAACTCTATCTGTGCTTTTTAATTTTTTTAGATGGAATCTCGCTCTGTTGCCAGGCTGGAGTGAAGCAGCATGATCTTGGCTCACTGTAACCTCTGCCTCCTGGGTTCAAGCAATTCTTGTGCCTCAGCCTCCCAAGTAGCTGGGATTACAGGCACACATCACCTCACCCAGCTAATTTTTGTATTTTTAGTAGAGACAGGATTTCACCAAGTTGGCCAGGGTAGTCTTGATCTCCTGACCTTGTGAACTGCCTGCTTTGGCCTCCCAACTATCTATGACTTTTAAATGAGACATTTTTTGCCCACTTATATTCAAGGTCAATATTGATTTGTGATAATTTAATCTCATTATCATGCTATTAGCTGATTGTTATGTAAACTTGATTGGCATATTTGCTTTATAGTGTCAGTGAGGTTTGTGCTTAAGTGTGTTTTGTAGTGACAGGTATTCTTTCATTTCCATGTTTAACACTTCCTTTCAGACCTCTTGTAAGGAAGGTCTAATGTAATGAATTTCATTAGCATTTACTTGTCTGAAAAGGATTTCATTTCTGCTTTGCTTGTGAAGCTTAGTTTGGTGGTACATGAAATTCTTGGTTGGAATATGTTTTTGGAAAAAGATGTCAAAAATAGGCCTCCAATTTCTTGCTTGTCAGGTTTCCCATGAAAGACCTTCTTTTAGTCTAATTGGATTCTATTTTTAAGTGACCTACCCCTTCTCTCTAGCTGCCTTTAAGATTTTTCCTTTCACATTAACATTGAAAAATCTGATGACTATGTGTCTTGGAGATTGTGTGGTTCTCTAAATCTCTTTGAAGGTCTCTAAAAACTGAGTGCTCCAATGTTGGGTGCATACATGTTTTGCATAGTTAAGTCTTCTTGTTGGTTTGAGCCCATTATCATTATGTAATGTTATCTTGTATAATATCTCAGAGGAGTTCTTTGAATTTCTTAAATTTGCATGTCAATCTGTCTGGTGAGATTGGGAAAATTTTTGTGAACTATATTGACAAATATGTTTTCCAAGTTGCTTGCTCTCTTGCCTTCTTTTATAGGAATGCCATTCAGTCATAGGTTTGGTCTCTCTACATAATTTCATATTTCTCAGAGATTTTGTTTCTTTTTAAAATTATTTCTTCATTTTTTAAATTAAATTCCTTTTCCTTTCTTTTCTTTTCTTTTTTTTTAGATGGATTCTTGCTCTGTTGTCCAGGCTGGAGTGCAATGGCACATGATCCCAGCTCACTGTAACCTTTGCTTCCTGGGTTCAAGCAATTCCCCTGCCTCAGCCTCCCGAGTAGCTGGGGTTACAGGTGCCCACCACACACCTGGCTAATTTTTGTATTTTTAGTAGAGACAAGCTTTCACCATGTTGGCTAGGCTGGTCTTAAACTCCTGACCTCGGGTGGTCCACCCACCTTGGCCTCCCAAAGTGCCAGGATTACAGGTGTGAGCCACAGCACGTGGCCGTCTTTTTATTAAATTTCAAGAGTGTGGGGAGAACAGGTGGTTTTTTTGTTACATGAATAAGTTATTTAGTGGTAATTTCTGAGATTTTGGTGCACCTGTCATCTGAGCAGTGTACACTATACCTAAGATGTAGTCTTTTATACTTCACCCCCACTAACTCTTTCCCCTGAGTCCCAAACTCCATTATAGCATTCTCATGCCTTTGCAGCCTCGTAGATTAGCTCCAACTTATAAATAAGAACATTTTAAATTTGGTTTTCTCTTTCTGTTACTTCACTTAGAATAATGGTCTCCAACTCCATTTAGGTTGTGAATGTCATTATTTTGTTCCTTTTTATGGGTGAGTAGTATTCTATGGTGTATATATATATATATCATATTTTATTTATCCACTTGTTGGTTGACGACATTTAGTCTGGTTCCATATATTTGCAATTGCAAATTGTGCTGCAATAAACATGTGTGTGCAAGTGTCTTTTTCATATAATGACTTTTTTTTTCCTCTGGGTAGATACCCAGTGTTGGATTGCTGGATCAAATGGTAGTTCTACTTTTTGTTCTTTAAGGAATCTTCATACTGTTTTCTTTAGAAGCTATACTAGTTTACATTCCCACCAGCAGTGTAAAAGTGTTCCTTTTTCACCACATCCATGCCAACATTCATTATTGTTTGATTTTTTGTTTTGTTTTTGTTTTTTGAGACAGAGTCTCACTCTGTTACCCAGGCTGGAGTGAGTGTCATGATTTAAACTCACTGCAACCTCCACTTTTTGGGCTCAAATGATCCTCCTGTCTCAGCCTCCCAAGTACCTGGGACCACAGGCATATGCTACCACATTAGGTAATTTTTTGTAATTTTTGTAGAAATGGGATATCGCCATGTTTTCCAGGCTTGTCTTGAACTCTTGAGCTCAAGTGATCCACCCACCTTAGCCTTCCAAAGTGCACACAGACATGAACCACCATGCCTGGCCTTGATTTTTAAGTTACGGCTATTTTTGCAGGAGTAAGGTTGTATCTCATTGTGGTTTTAATTTGTATTTTCCTGATGATTATGATGTTGAGCATTTTTTCAAACATTTGTTGACCATTTGTATATCTCCTTGACAATTGTCTAATCATGACCTTTGCCCACATTTTGATGGAATTTTTTTTCTTGCTGATTTGAGTTCCTTATTATTTCTCGATATTAGTCCATTGTTGAATGCATAGTTTATGAATATTTTTTCCTACTCTGTGGACTGTCTTTTTACTCCACTGATTATTTCATTTGCTGTGCAGATACTTTCTAGTTTAATTAGGTCCTATCTATTTTTGTTTTTGTTGCATTTGCTTTTGTATTCTTGGTCATGAACACTTTACCTAAGCCAATGTCTAGAAAAGTTTTTCCAGTGCTCTGTTCTATAATTTTCATGGTTTCAGATCTTAGATTTAAATATTCGGCCTATTTTGAGTTAATTTTTGTATTAGGTGGGAGATGAGGATTCAATTTCATTCTTCTACACGTGACTTGCCAATTATCCCAGCACCATTTGTTGAGTAGGGTGTCCTTTCCCCAACTTATGTTTTTGTTTGCTTTGTTGAAGATCAGTTTACTGTAGGTATTTGGCTTTATTTCTGGGTTCTCTATTCCATTGGTCTATGTTCCTATTTTTATACCAATACTATGCTGTTTTGGTAACTACAGCCTTGTAGTATAGTTTGAAGTAGGATAATGTGGTGCCTCCAGATTTGTTTTTGCTTAGTCTTGCTTTGGCTTTGTAGGCTCTTTTTTGGTTCCACATGAATTTTAGAATTTTTTTTTTCTAGTTCTGTGAATAATGACAATGATACTTTGATGAGAATTATGTTAAATCTGTAGATTGCTTTTGTCAGTATGGTCATATTCACAATATTTGCTTCTACCTATTCATTAGCATGAGATGTGTTTCTATTTGTGTTGTAAATTATTTCTTTCAGCAGTGTTTTGTAGTTTTCCTTGTAGAGATCTTTCACTTCCTTGGTTAGGTATATTCCTAGGTATGTATGTATGTATTTATTTATTTAATTTAATTTAATTTTTTTTTGCCAGTGTTGTAAAAGGGATTGAGTTCTTAATTTGTTTCTCAGCTTGGTTTCTCAGCTCTTGGTGTATAGCAGTGCTACTAATTTATGTACATTGATGTTGTATCCTGAAACTTTGCTGAATTCATTGACGAGATATAGGAGCTTTCTGAATGAGTCTTTAGGGTTTTCTATGCATATAATTATATCATTGGCAAGCAGTGACAGTTTTACTTCCTCTTTACTGATATGGATGCCCCTTATTTCTTTCTCTTGTCTGACTGCTCTGGCTAGGACTTGGTACTATGGTGAATAGAATTGGTGAAAGTGGACATACTTGTCTTGTTTCAGTTGTTAGGGAGAATGCTTTCAACTTTTCCCCATTTAGTTTAATGTTGGCTGTGGTTTTCTATAGATGGTTTTATCACCTTAAGACAAGTCTCTTCTATGCCAATTTTGCTGAGGGTTTAATCATAAAGGGATACTGAATTTTGCCAAATGCTTTTTCTACATTTATTGAGATGATTATAAGATTTAAAAAATTCTGCTTATGTTATGTATCACATTTATTGACTTGCATATGTCATGCTATCCCTGAATCCCTGGTATGAAATTCATTTGATCATGGTGGATTATCTTTTTGATATGCTCTTGGTTTCAGTTAGCTAGTATTTTGTTGAGGATGTCAGCATCTATGTTCATCAGGCACATGGATCTGTAAGATTTTTTTGTTATGTCCTTTCCTGATTTTGGTATTAGGGTGACTTATACCATCCTAATGGCTGGTGACCTAGAATGATTTTGAGAGGGTTCACTCTTTATCTATTGGAATAATTTCAGTAAAATTGGTACCAGCTCTTCTTTGCATGTCTGATAGAATTCAGCTGTGAATTTATCTTGTCCTGAACTTAAATTTGTTGGTAATTTTTAAAATTACTGTTTCAATCTTGCTACTTGTTACTGGTATGCTCAGAATTTCTATGTCTTCCTGGTTTAATCTAAGAGGTTTATGTATTTCCAGGAATTTATCCATTACATCTAGATGTTCTAGTTTCTGTGCATATAGGTGATCATAGTAGCCTGGAATAATCTTTTTTATTTCTGTGGTATCAGTTATAATGTCTCCCATAATTGAGCTTATTTGAATTGTCTCTCTTCTTGGTTAAGAAGCTTTTTGTTTCATTTATCTTTTGTGTTTTTTGTTTCAATTTCATTTAGTTCTGCTCTAATCTTCATTGTGTTTTCTTTTCTGCTATGTTTCAGTTTGTTTTGTTCTTGTTTCTCTAGTTCCTTGAGGTGTGACCTTAGATTGTTTCTTTGCATCCTTTCAGACTTTTTGATATAGGCATTTAACACTGTGAACTTTCCTCTTAGCACAGCCTTGGCTGTATCCCAGAGGTTTTGGTAAGTTTTGCCACTAGTATTGTTCAGCACAAATAATTTTTAAATTACTATCTTGATTTTATTGTTGACTCAATGATCATTCAAGAATACATTATTTAATTTTCATGTATTTCTGTAATTTGAGGGTTCCTTTTAGAGTTAATTTCCAGTTTTATTCCACTGTGGTATGAGAAGCTACTTGATACAATTTCAATTTTCTTGAATTTATTGAGTCTAGGCATTGTTCTTGGTCTTAAATTTAATAGCAAACACAGAACATGTATATTATCACTGTATTAATTTTCAAAGATTTTTCTTTAACATTTAAAACCATAACAACAAATATTCACATTTAATGTTTATAAAAACTTAAAAATGTCTTAATAACTTTGTTATAAAATTTCATAAGCCAATGCTTTTCAAAATAAGTTTATATCAAATCCAGCTTCCCCAAAACACTAAAAGTTAAGTATGTCAATGTACTAAATAAATCATTCACTTGTACCTGTAAAAAAAATTTAGTGTTATTGCCCTTCACTGTAGAGAAAAACCCTTTCATTTTTAAAATTAAATTTAAAAATATTACATAACTTAGCACTTTAGTAGTGTATACACTAACATTACTTGATACATTACTTTTACCACTAAAAAGTTCAAGTTGGGGCCAGGTGTCGTGGCTCATGCCTGTAATCCCAGCACTTTGGGAGGCCGAGACGGTCAAATCATGGGGTCCGGAGATCGAGACCAGCCTGGCTAACATGGTGAAATGCCATCTTTACTAAAAATACAAAAAAATAGTCAGGCATGGTGGTGGGCACCTGTAATCCCAGCTACTCGGGAGGCTGAGGCAGGAGAATTGCTTAAACCCGGGATGTGGAGGTTGCAGTGAGCCAAGGAGGTGCCACTGCACTCCAGCCTGGGCAACAGAGCAAGACTCTACCTCAAAAAAAAAAAAAAAAAAGTTCAAGTTAAAATGTCCTTCAGCCATATAGCTCTAAAGTGTATCTTTCATTCATAATTTCTGCTCAAATAATTAAATAGTTTGCCATCTAGGTTATTTTCATTCATACTATAAAAAAAGCAAACCAGTCCAGTTTATTTTTTTATACTTAAAATATTGCACAATTTCTGGATATAAATCATTCAAATTAGGATCTATAAATCCAGTCAAATCCAACCATAAATTCAAGTTATTATACTATATAACCCTATAAAATGCATAAAATATTATTACTTTGCCTTTATAACAAAACCCAGAAGTCTGTTTTAATTTATAAATTCAACATTTAGCCAAAAAAAATTTTAATTTTCAAAGTTAAAAAACAAAACAAAACCATAAAAAACCAGGTCTTAATGCCACATATTTTTCTCTTAAAGTTATAAAATAAAGTCTTCTTCTTTCCAAAACACATTATTATATTTAAATTATAAACCTAATTTTCTGTGTCAAAGTGTAATTATCATGCTAAAGCTCTAACCTGAAAAGGCAAAAAAAAAAAGTTGTCTTCTTAGTACAAACATTTTCATTACTTTAACAAAATAATTAAAAAAATTTAAATTCAAACTAACTAAAAATACTGTTTCAATAAGCATGTCTCTAAAATAAACCAAAATTAGCAGTTAATTTAGGCATCCAAAAAAATCTCAGTTCCCACCAGAAAAAATAACCTAAGTGGCTAGTGCACCTTTAGCATATTTAATATGCTAGATAAAAAAATCTAGCATATTAAATAAATAATGTTCATGTGAAAGCCAAAAGTTAAGTCTTGCCTTTAAACTACTCTGTAATTACAAAAATAAAGCCAGCACTTTTAACACTAATAAGCCTTCACTTATCAGTATCATAAAAAGTATTGCCCAACTAAACTTTGCTTCTTAGGTAAAATTGGAAGGTGAGTGCTTCCAAAAATTTCTACCTAAGCACTCACCTTCCAATTTTACCTAAGTATTTACATCATCTATCTTAGAGAATGTTCTATATTCTGATGAATAGAATGTATATTCTGCAGTTGTTGGATAGAATGTTCTGTAAGCATCTGTTAAGTCCATTTGTTCTAGAATATAGTTTAAGTTCATTGTTTCTTTGTTGACTTTCTGTCTTAATGACCTGTCTAGTGCCGTCAGTGGAGTATTGATATCCCCCACTAGTATTGTGTTGCCATCTATCTCATTTCTTAGGTCTAGTAGTAATTACTTTATAAATTTGGGAGCTTCAGTGTTAGGTACATACACATTTAGCATTGTCATATTTTCCTGTTGGACTAATTTTTTATCATTATATTATGCCCCATTTGTCTTTTTTAACTGTTGTTACTTTAAAGTCTGTTTGTCTGATATAAGAATAGCTACTTCTGCTTGCTTTTGGTTTCTATTTCTGTGGAATATCTTTTTCTACTCTCTTGCCTTGAGTTTATATGAGTTCTTATATGTTTGGTGAGTCTCTTGAAGACAGTGGATACTTGTTTGGTGGCTTTTCATCCATTCTGCCATTCTGTATATTTTTTTTTTTTTTTTTTTTTTTTTGAGACAGAGTCTCGCTCTGTGGCCAGGCACCAGGCTGGAGTGCAGTGGTGCAATCTCGGCTCACTGCAATCTCCGCCTCCTGGGTTCAAGCAATTCTCCTGCCTCAGCCTCTGGACTAGCTAGGACTACAGGTGCACGCCACCACACCCAGCTAATTTTTGTATTTTTTTAGTAGAGATGGGGTTTCACTATGTTGGCCAGGATGATCTCTATCTCTTGACCTAGTGATCTGCCCACCTTGGCCTCCCAAAGTGCTGGGATTACAGGCGTGAGCCACCGCGCCCAGCCCATTCTGTATCTTTTAAGTGGAGCATTTAGGCTGTGAAATCCTGTCTCTACTAAAAATGCAAAAAGTGGCTGGGCATGGTGGCAGGTGCCTGTAATCACAGCTACTTGGAAGGCTGAGGCAGTATCTCAGCTACTGGGGAGGCTGCTTGAACGCAGGAGGCAGAGGTTGCAGTAGGCCAAGATTGTGCCGTTGCACTCCAGCCTGAGCAAAACGCTGTCTCAAAAAAAAAAAAAGAAAGAAAGAAAATTAAAAAAATACATTCAATGTTAGTATTGAAATGTGAGGTACTGTTCTATTAATCATGCTAAATGTAGTGGCAAATTTTCTCAGCATTTGTTTTTTCTGAAAAAGACTTTATCTCTCCTTCATTTATAAAGCTTAGTTTTGCCGGCCACAAAATTCTCAGCTGATAATTTTTTGTTATTGTTGTTTAAGGAGGCTAAATGTGGAATCCCAATCAATTTTGGATTGTAGGGTTTCTGCTGAGAAATATGCTGTTAATCTGATAGGTTTTTTCCTGTATAGGTTATCTGATGCTTTTGCCTCACAGCTTTTCTGACTCTCTCCTTTGTCTTGACTTTAGATAGCCTGATGACTGTGGGTCTTGGTGACAATCTTTTTGTGATGAATTTCTTAGGAGTCATTTGAGCTTTTTATGTTCTGATGTCTAGATCTATAGCAAGGCCAGGAAAATTTTCCTTAATTATTCCCTCAAGTAAGTTTTCCAAGCTTTTATATTTTTCTTCTTCCTCAGGAATGTCAATTATTCTTAGGTTTGGCTGTGTAACATTATCCCAAATTTCCTGGAAGCTTTGTTCATTTCTTTTTGTCTTTGTCTGATTGGGTTAATTCAAAAGCCTTGTCTTTGAGTTCTGATGTTCTTTCTTCTACTTGTTTTAGTCTGTTGTTGAAACTTTCCACTGAATTTTGTGTTTCTCAAAGTCTTTCACTTCCAAAAGTTGTGATTATTTTTTTCTTATGATATGTGTTTCTCTGGAGAATTTTTCATCCATATACTGTATTTTTAAAATTTCTTTAAGTTGGTTTGTTATTAAAGAAACATCATAGGTCATCATTATCTGTTTTGTAATATACACAAAATGTGTTGAAACTATATTATATTCTTACCATAGAATTTAATGAAGTAATTATAATTATCTTTCAAAAGAGTTTATAGCCATGGCAACAGTGCTTATGACATACTATTGCAGGTCTTAGTGGTTACTAAGAAAGAAAAATTGTAATTTTAAGGAAATGATTGACTAATCCATTTAAATTTAACTTAACTAAATAGGACTTGGTCAGAAGAGTTACTTGCAGAAGAGAATTATATCCCATAAGATACAGAACAAACTTTTGTAAAATAGACTTTAATAGGCTCTAATACCAAGTACCCGTAATAGCAGTCAGATTGATAGTAAACTTGTGCCTCCTACCCCCACAAATCAAAAGCTATAAGATTGTTCAGATTTAATAATTTTAACTATCTTTATGTAATGGACAAAGTGTATGAATATAACCACCTTAGTTGGGCAATAAACTTAGGTAGAATCTTCTTGGATGTCACACTCAAGACTTGGTCTCAGCTCCAATCTTCACTTATCAGTCTCTGCTCCAAAGAAAACCTCTGTGTAGATTGGGGAAGTAAAAGTATAGCTCTGGGAAGAAATAGGAAAGAATAAGATCAAAATAAGAAAGAGGATTATGGAGAAATAAATAAAAATTAAAACTTTTTCATTGTTTAACCCTTTTTAAATGGTTTCACCATGTATGTTGGTTGGCTTTATTATTAACTATAATCACTAATGAGAATTTTGTGTGATAGCAAAGGTGGTTAACAAATTTAAAATAGTATATTTAATTTGCAGTTCTTATGATTTTAAGAGTTTGACTGAATTTGTAGTCAATAGTTAAATATTTAAAAAGCTTAATCTGTTAAATATATATTTTTATTGATTATGCAAGTGTTTACATTTTATAAAATATTTACTTTTGCAAATAAATACATTATATGTTTGCCAAAAGTTACATAATACTAGACTCCTTTCCATTGGGAAACCATTCAGATACAAATGGATTTATTAACACACTATAATGTGCTTTCAACTTTTATTTTTAATGCATAGGAATTTTTAAATAATGTATAGGAAAATGACTGGGAGAAAGTACACTGAAATGTGTATATTTTTCACTATTATATCTCTGAAACTAATCCATGCTGTATATATATCATTGGTTTGCTTCTCTTTACTGTTGTATAACATTTCATTATATGAATATACCACAACTTATTTGCTCATTTTACTCTTGATGGGTTTGGGGGATATTTTCAGTGTTTGGAGCTTATGATTAAAACTGCTATGAATATTCTTGTTCATGCCTTTTGGTGGAAATAAGACTCTATTTTGCTAGGAATACTCAGGGGTAAAACTGTTGGGCCATGGTAAATGTGTAGGTTTTTTAATTTCTTAAATGGCTATACCAATTTATGCTCTTGAATTTGTGCAAGAATGGTCTAGATTTTCCACATTCTTCTCAAAATCTAATATTGTCAACGTTTAAAAATTTTGTCATTCTGGCACATGTGACTTCAACTTGCATTTCCTGATTTCTAATGATATTTAGCATATTTTTATATATGTACTGGCCATTTGGCTATCCACTTTTATGAAGTGCCTGTTTAAATTGTTTTCACATTTTCAATTTGGGTTGTCTTTTTTCTCACTAGTTTTTAGTTATTGTTTGTATATTCTGAGATATGTGAGTTTTTGCTGTGTAAAGAACTACCCTAAATCCTAGTGACTTAAACATTTTGTTTTGCTCATAAAACCTTGTGGATCAGGAATTTTAGAAGTGCTCATCTGGGAAGTTTGTACCAGATTCTCATGGCATCAGCTGTAGGGTCTGGGGCTGAAAATATACTTCTAAGTTGGCTTCTTTACTCATCTGGAACTTGAGTCCTCTGGCTTTTCCCAGGATGGTGGGCTGAGCATGGTAAGCTTCTTAGATAGCTGTTGTGTCCAAGAGGCAGAAAGAAGAAGCTACCCAGTATATTAAGAGTTTTTCAGAAACTGGCATTGACAGTGCTAATTCTGCAATGTTCTGCTGGCCAAAGAAGTCATAGGGTTGGGCCAGATTCAAGGAGGTTAGAGAAATAAACTTTGACTTCTCATGGAGGAGCAAAGTCATTATGCAGAAGAGCATGTGTCAAGAGATATTGTCATGGTCATCTTTGGAAAATACAAGTTCTTTGAGGGAAGAGCAAGGCTTTTTAAGTAGAGATTTAATTGTGACTTTATGTTTGTTGACCAAATAAGCAAATTATTTGACGATATCATTATAACACTGGCAAGTTACATAAATCAAGCCTCATCACAGATACCTGCTTCTCTTTGATCCTTCCATTTTGCCTCCCTTCCTTCCTTTTTCTGTTTTTGTTTCCACTGTCCAACTTCTAAAACTCTTACGTGCAGTTTTTGATAAACCTTCTTGGTTAAGTCCAGAAGTCTAAGGCAAATTGAAAATAAACATTGCCTCATTATCATTCCCAACATCAAGAATTTTTTTTCAAGGAATGAATAGAGAAAGGCTTACATACAATGTTTATTTTTAAAAAGAATTTAAATTTTTTACAGTGTGAGAATCATTGCACAACTGCCTTGTTAATTTTGAATTTTCCATGGTTTTCTTGGAGGATTGAAAGTACAAATAGCTATGGAATCATGACATAATTTCAAACTTAATACCTTTTTGTGTTAATTCTGAAACTAATATTTATAAGAATAATTTAAATTTCATAACAGAGATTATAATGTAGAATAATGGATTGAGAAAAAGACAATGTTGAGATTTTGCTTTGTCTCATTAATGCTATAA
This sequence comes from Cacajao melanocephalus, assembly GCA_963573385.1. Lineage (NCBI taxonomy): Eukaryota > Metazoa > Chordata > Mammalia > Primates > Pitheciidae > Cacajao > Cacajao melanocephalus. The sequence goes on from CAUYLG010018313.1 coordinate 126,549, forward strand.
TAACCCCATGAGGGTATTTCACACAAGGAAACAGGATGATTGAGAGCTGGTAGTTATTTTCAAATTACAGAGCTAGTAAGTACTGTTCAGGGACATATTCTATGCTGTTTTTATTACCTAATTTTTCTGTATTAAAATGCAATGTAAAGCTGTTATTACAATGACAGGAAGATCCCTTCTTTCCAGTAAAAAAGTATGAGACACATCATCATGAGAAATGCATATTTGATGATGATGATAGTAATAAAACATTTGGTTCTCTATTATGGTCAGTAAGAATATAATAGTTCAAAGTGGTGACTAGGTGTGGTGGCTCATGTCTATAATCCTAGCACTTTGGGACACCGAGATGGGAGGATTGTCTAGATCCCAGGAGTTCAAGACCGGCCTGGGTAATATGGTGAGACCCTGTCTCTTCAAAAAATTGTTTTAATTAGGTAAGCATGGTGGCTGAGGTGGGAGGATCATTTGAGCTCAGTAGGTCAAAGTTGCAGTGAGCCAATATGGCACCACTGCATTCCAGCTTGGGTGACAGAGAACGCCCCTGTCTCAAAAAAAAAAAAAAAAAAAAAAAAACTGCATTCTGAGGTTCTGAAAGTTCCTCGGTCATCAAATAAATATTTAATCAATTCCTAATTAAGCCAGAAGACTTAAATGGAAGCTACAATGTGTCAAATACTGTGCTAGCCTCTATGAGACCCAGAACATCACTGGTGTGATCCCTGCCTTCAGAACACATACAATTAATTGGGAAGACAAGAACGTTTGCTTGAAATAATTAAGGAATACTATGTGGCATGGGTTGAATAAGAACATGAGGTCAGTCGTTTTACAGATCATCAAAGTATGGACAATAGTGAGATACAGTGAAAGAGAAGAAATATGATATCAGTGCTCGATCCTTAAATGTTCAAATGTATCTGGGAAAATACTTGTTATGGCAATCTTCCAAGGCTGAAGCAAACTGCTTCCTTAGTCTCTGATGATTATAAGTGATTTGATGTACGAAAGAGGGAACAGGGATTGGAAAGAAGGTCAGTCCTTCATTCCTGGGTCCTGGAGACATGGCCGTGTGAAAGTGTGATTTGCATGTTGTCAAGGGGCAAGGGAAGAACCTGGGTTTGGTTCCGCATTGAGTTAGAAAGAGGTAAAAAATTCATTTTAAAAAGAGTGACCTCTCCAGTTCCATGGAATAAAAGTAGGAAAGGGGTGTCTTCTAGGACATGCCTCTTAAACCCGAAGGCATATGAAATGCTTCTAAAGATCTTTTTAAAAAATACTGACTCAGTGAATTTGATGTGGGAACTTGAGATTCTGAATTTAACCAAAAAAATCTCCTATTGAGAAGAATCATATGCAGGGAGAAGGTTCAGGAAATTTAGGGGAGGAAGAGTTTGGATTGGAAAGTGGGCTTGGAAAGAGGCATAGGGATGAAAGTTTTGTGGGTAGAATAAAGCATCTATGTGGCAGGGAGAATAGAGCGTATAGGCAGGAGCAGAGACGGTGTGGCTATGAATCTAATGGCCCTAAACCTCAGGGTTTCTTGCTTAATAAAGTTGACATAGTAAGATATTTTTAAGCATCACTGCTTAAGATTATTGTCTTTTTCCATTCTCACTTCTCTCTCACTCACATTTTTGTCTGGTGATGCTGGAGTGGCTATGGATATTTGGGGATTCAAGTAGCGGGAAATTGAATTGGGGATGCATTTGGTTTATTTTCATCAGGATATATTTATATGGTTTAGAGTCACCTCCATGCATGATTGTTATTGCTAGCAATCTCAGTGTAGTAGAAATTTGCAGAAATAGTCATAGTTCCCACTGTGCCATCTTACACAACAGTGTGACTAAATGGTGCAGGGCCAGATGTCAGTCATGATATCAACTTTCCTAGTGCACTTGGGCACTAATAACTCTTAATTGCTGGAGAGGTAGAAAAAAACAATCAAGGCTGGCCTAAATTAGGGAAGGCTTCAAGAAAGAAATGACTCAATCTGACATCTGCAGGATGAACCAGAATTTAGATAAGCAATTAAAAGAAGTAAATCATGTGATGTGAGTGGAAAGACATGCAACAATTCGCTGTTACCACATGTGGGACCAGACCTCAGAAATTAAAAGAAACAAAGCCTTGCCCTAGCAAATATTTTGACCTAAGTTAGAAGTAGGCAGGAACATCCTATTCAAGTTTCTCTCTTAAAAGAAATGGAATGTTATGATCAAAGTCATAAGTTTTACTGGTTAGACTTTCAAGAGTAATAGCAATAGGTTATTGTGTATGCATATTTAAAGGACAAATGACCCTTTCTCCTTCAATGGGAAATTATTTTAAAATTATACAGTAAAGTGATGGAAGAATTTGAGTCACTTTTTGCCAAATCAAACTACAAGGAATGTTCCAGTATCAAAGTTTACCTGTACTTTCCCTGGCAGAAAAGCTGTTATTGAGATATATGATCCTGGTTGTACAAGAAATAGTTCTACCAGTTCTGGGGAAATCATAACTCACAGTAATTCAGTCCTCCTGAGATCTTGGCAGAAATCAAGTGTTACTTCACAACAGCTGTGAAATCTTCATGGGTTACCTCTGTGAATGGTCAATGATGAATGGCTAATGGGAACACGGGGCTTTGATTTAGTTGATAGGGTTCTAACTGACATAGCACACCTGTGAGTACCGCTATGTATTATGGAAATAGCAACAAATGTTTTTGATTCTTTTGTCCCAGAACATCCAGTTAAATTTATTGACTGGACAACTGAAACAAGATGACTGTGGCATCTCAAAATATTGTTGAAATTTTGGAATATTTTTTCAAATCTCAGAGCCAAAATTATCACTTCATTTTGAGCTCCAAAGATCTAAGGAAGATATTTAGCCTGACATTGATCTCTAAATATAAAAGCTTAAATTATCTGAGTTCATGTTAACTCTGCTATCTTGCCAAGTGCTGCTACCTTCATGGGATGACTTGGGCCTGAAGGAGGAGTAATTTGTGTAGCCAAGTGGCATTAGGGGTGTGAAATTTGCTTTTAAACTGCCTTACTGGACTCTCTAGAGTAGAATTTGATTCAAATTGTTATTATATCTGTCTGTCTTCAGGGCCTCTTCCTAAATAAATTTATTTAGCAATTAATGAAGATATATGGGTCCTTGGCTCTTGAGTTTAGAATTTTAAGACAAAAAATTTCAAGTCCATTTTTTCCCCAATATTGTTGCCCTTCATCTAGGGTAATAGTTAAAATATTTAGCAACTAGGATGGCTGGACATTGGCCAATAAAAGGGGCACAGGAGCGGGGAAACCACAAGGCAGAAACTTATACCAGAAACTTCAGTGCCTGAACAAATTGGTCCATTATTCTACTGAAAATCATTACAACCATTTACAGCCAGAAAAACTTACATACATAACCAAGTTTACATTGCTAGCTGTTAGAAAATAAGGATAGGAAGCATGGACTTTTAAATCCCTAAGGCTGAGGTCTAGCGGAGAGAGCCTTGGTTTGATCAGTGTTTGCATCTGAGGTCCACCACTTAGTATAATACTAACATGTGAGCCAATGAACACAGTGATTGTATATATATTAATTCATTCACTAAATATTTATTAATCACCAACATATACCTGACTTTTAAGCTAAACCTTGAAGAAGAAGTCAATAAGCACATTTCAGATCCTTAATAAATATTGGTTGAGTGATTTGAGTTTTGAGTGACAATGTTGTCTGTATCATAAGGTGAAGGTAGATTAAATGAGAGGACATTTTAGTACCTGGAAGACAGTAAGTACTCAATATGTGCTCAATGCATATTTATTAATTTATTTGATTTCTCCATGTTACTGCATTCTTTCTTAATATTTATACCTATTTGCAATGCAGCAAACATATATTTCTCTAGCTTGTTGAGATTTTTAATAGCCTCTCTTTCTCTTGGATTCAATAAACTGGTTTGTGGTTACAATAAACTGACATCTATACATGTAAACCTCTACTTATGAATACCCTGTCATGGATTTTCACTTAGTCAGTAAATCTTTATTAAGCTCCTACTCTTAGATCTAGCATTTTCCAGACTTTGTGAGAAGTAAAATTTGCAGGGCATAGTCAATGTGCTTGAATCATATTCAGTCCTAAGACCAAGTAAAACTTATATGTATACCTTTGTGCAGCATTTTCTAAACTGTTTACTTTGCATTACTAGTGAGCTTGCAAGATGTTCATGGACAAATACATTGATAAAACTATATGTTAAGCATTTTTTAAAGTATAGGACTTTAGTGACCATTCAATATCTTATGACTTGTGGAAGTCTAGAGGTACTTATGCAGTGACCTTGAAACTTACATTTTGCCAGAATGCCTATTCACATTTATCAGGATGCTAGTATTCCAGAGAACTCACTTTGTGAAATGATGTAAGAGCTGGGAATAAAAAACACCTGGGCACTCATCATTTTTCTGCCACCACACAGTATGTGACGTTAGTTAAGTTGCTTAACTTTTCTGTGACTCTCATTCCTCAACTTTTAAACAGGGATTGTAAACTGATACAATATAAAGAGAAAGTAGGAAGACAAATGTGAAGGTAATTTTGTAAAGTTACATTGGTATATAATTGTATGTCTTTTATAAGTGAACTGGAATAATAGATTATTTACAGAATCATAGTAGAAACTAGTTTATTTTGTGGTTTCTGCTGAAGCATTTCCTGTGATGATCACGAAAAGTCTTAAAAACGTTGCTTTTCATAAAACATTTAAGAAAAGCTATAAATTCGCAGGCAAGGGTTATAATGCTTGTAAATTCATCAGTATCTGCATGAAAACGATTCTGGTTTCTGTGCTATTAATCTGGCAACTTGGTAGAAAACCTTCAGAAGCAGATGGGCCATAGTCTCTAAATAGTTTCACATAAAATTGCACTCATATGGAGAAACAGGCAGCATGATGTAATTCTTGGCTAATCTTCATAAAACAATAACGTGTTTCACTTAAATCCCAATGCATATTCAATTATAGGGTTTTTTTTTTCTATCAAAAGACAATATGTCATAGTTTTGAAGTTCTTTACAGAATCATTGAATAAAACCAAAATAATTATGTATCAGTTCTGTGAGATACATGTGGAAACATGTTTTAGATGAACAGTTTCAGGAGAACAGAAATTTCTCTTGAGTATGTCACAGAAAAATCTTCACTGTTGTGATGAGTGGAAAGATTCCCCAAAACATTACTGGTGTCTTGACTTAGGTTTCTAATTGTCTCTGTGGTTTTCCTAAAATACTATCATAGCCAGCAAGGCAAACTATTACAGGGATGATATACTGATCCCCAGAAACTGAGAAGTAAGGCACATAAAGAAAGCAATGGAAGGGTCATGGATGCTCTGTGACTATAATGAATGACATTAGACTAGGCACAAAAGGCAATGCTTGCCTATGAGAAGAGGATAGAATGCTGTATTAAGAGATTCAGAATGAGTTAGATAAGAATCTTAGCTTTCTCACTTTCAAGCTATATGGTCTTGGGGGAAAGCCACATGGTATCTGAACCCTAGTTTTTCATCCTATAATACGGGGAAACTATTATCTACTTTAGAGGTTGAAAGAGTCACTAAATGAGAAAACAAATCGATAATAGTGGCTGGCATACAGTAGGCCATATGTTCATTTCAGAAGATGTGTTTGGGTGATAAACTCTTGTTCTTTCTAAGAGTAGCAATACTCTCATTAATTGTACCATTCATTTTACATGTACCATTTTAATGAGAAATTAAGCTCTTTGAAATCTTTGGGAGTAACAATAAGAACATAAGAGTGCAGTGTTTACTGTGAATATGCCAAACACTCCCTTCCCTTGCACATGTGGGACTTCTAGATTGGACCAGGAAACTGCTTTGTTTGGTTCTACCTTTTGAGACCACCCAGAAGATCCAGCTGGAACAGCAGACTGTGGCTCATTTCTCTGGATTGGGAGCCAAGAGGAACCTATTACACATTTGCTCTGCTGTCTGTCCTGAGTACCTAGTCTTTCTGTATAGTGTAGTTCCAAGAAATAGACCCAAAGTCTGAGCCACATGATTTGTAGATAGTCTATCTTTATGAACTTTCTCTTCATTATTTGGGACCAGGGACTCCCGGCCCTCTCAAAAGTGTAAGAACCACTTTGTTAAATATTGCCTGTAAGCAATGTCTGCTTCAAGATTTTTCATTAAATGGACCACTCCAGAAATTAATTAATATGTTTTCATGATTAAAAAAAAATCCTCCAAATCTTTGTTACCGAACATATTGAAGATTCTACCCTTGGACATAGGGTCATATGTAGTGGAATGCCATCCCATGGTTTACTGAAGGCAATAGCACCTCACAGGTAACAATCACAAGGCAATGTTATACTCTTAACCAGTTACTCCAAAGTATTACAGATCTGAGCTGAAATTATAGATCCATTAGTTACTATTTCTATGGCACTGAAGAAGACATTTTGCTTCTCTGAATGTCACTTCTCTAATCAATAACATGAAGATAGTAGTATCTTTTATATGACTGTTGTGAAATTTCAACAGGAGAATACATATTAGACTGGAAAGCAAAATGTCTTGGTCATACTGTCTTCAATTACTGGTAGCTATTCTGATAATAATTCTTATTACATTTTTGTTAATATTAAAATTAGGCATAGGAACATAAATATAAAAGTGCTTTTGGATAAGTTGAGGTGGGGAAAGGAGAAGGTGCGGGCATGATTAGAAATCAGTGAAATAATTTTAATTTATGAAAATAGATTTAAAAATTCCAGAAAATGCAAATAAGTATATAACCAGAAGTCTGATATTTCCCCAAAATGTTCTCTAGCTCTCCTTTATATTTCCTAAAGGAAAATATATAATATATATCATAAATATATTATAAATATATAAATATATATATAAATATTAAATAAAAGCACTTATGAACAAAGGATAGTTCTCTAACTCAGCTACTTGATGTAGTTCGTGAACAATTATATCAAAGATAATTTAGATTTTCATTTTGTTGCATTTTTAGGTTAAGAATGATTTCAGCAATGTTCTTAGAATCCCTTTTTCTTGTATTTGTGTACAAGGTGTTTTTCTTCTAATTATTTGGTATTTTTCAAGGATTTAAGAAAATTATTCTTTGTATTGGTGAATTTTAGAAAGTAAAATGAGGTGACTTTTATCTTCTTAGTTTTATAAAATTTGCTAACATAAGCAGAAAACTCTTTAATTTTTTTGATAGATTTCTTTTAAAATATGCTGATTCTGAAGTTACATTTTGATCTAATTGCTAGATTGAAAATTAATATGTCAATATGTCTGAAATGTCATTTTTAATAAACTTTTGTACTTACTGCATCTGAAAATGAAAAACTCAATAAAACTTAGAGATTTTCATATATAGTTTCTTTCTTCAAATCCCACAACTATTTGACTAAATCTAAGAGTTCTTAAATATAAACATACCATTTTCAAGTTTTCCATGATTAAGTTACATTGTAGATACAGGATCCCATAATCTCAGTTTCTGAATCTCTAGTTACATAATAAGTACAGTTAGTGGAATAGACATTAAAACGTTTTTTTTAGATTGCAGTTTAGAAATAGGATAATTTTGTGGACATTCAATATTGCAATATTTTCAAGAGTAGAGAAAGCTACTTGGATACTGAGAGTGAGGCTTCACCTAATAAATTCAGATAACTGCAACAAGTTTTTTTCCATACTTAATTTGCTTTATCATCCAGTTTGCTCTCTTAGAGCTATAATCCAATATTGAATCTTGCTGAAATTGCTCTCGTGTGACAATCATAGGCACATCAGACCAACTTAGGCCATGTTAAATTCATTAGTCTTATTATTTACTTCATATTTTGTGAAAAATATCATTTCTAACCTGGATGTATAGTAGAGATTTCTTTTCTACCATATTTCCTCTTTTGCCCTACTTCACCATGTCAATATCCACCATGAAGAAAACTTAGGGTATAATAAAATCTGAAGAATAAGACCTACTCTTTTCTGATCTTATATGCCATTTGTGGAAAGTAGACAGTAATCAGTGTAGTCGTGAAGTCATAAATATAATACCATCTCTCTAATAATACTTGCCTAAAACTATGATCTGTCTCACTTTTGAAGGATTTTAAGAATGGTCTCTCATTATCATTCGGTTTTTTTTTTTTTTTTTTTGAGACAGAGTCTCACTCTCTCACCAGGCTGGAGTGCTAGGGCTCAATCTCAGCTCACTACAACCTCTGCCTCCTAGGTTCAAGTGATTCTCCTGCCTCAGCCTCCCGAGTAGCTGGGACTACAGACGTGCACCACCATGTCTGGCTACTTTATATATATATATATTTTTTTTTAGTAGAGACAGATTTTCACCATTTTGGCCAGGATGGTCTTGATCTCTTGACCTCGTGATCCTCCCGCCTCAGCCTCCCAAAGTGCTGGGATTACAGGTGTGAGCCACCGCGCCCAGCCCTCATTATCATTCTTAATCACAACCTCTTTGAAAAGTGATTTGATATATGTTTTAGGCACCATACAATTTTGCATCTTTGTGAGCCAGTTTTTTGGTTTCCTGGAAATTTATACCCTATGTGAGAGCAAATGATACCTCCTCAAACATAATTATTGTAGTATTATTTAAACTAGCAAAACTTGTAAACAATAAAATTGCCTACAGTAGAGTGGTTTTGGTGGCCTACGCTTTTTCAATTTGATGACATTAAAGAGCTATTAAAAATGGTAGTCATACAAATTATAATACAATGCCTATGTGTATGATAAAATGCTTAATGTTGGCTATAGAATCAAAATCGAACTTATTCTGTTCACAACTATGAAACTATTCATATAGGGAAGAGAATATGAAAATTGAAGACTGTTACAGATGGATGATAAATAGCTTTTCTCTCTTTTGACCCTCTTCTCCCTCTTTCCCTCTCATTCCCCCTCCCTTCCTTCCTTCTCTTGTTATTATCTCTACCATTATTAAATGCTATTTGTAAAATACACAAAATTAGAGGAAAATGTATATATCACCTCTCTTCAAGATATGTTAACCAAAAAAATTTGTCTACATATGAGATAGATAATGGATTCACTTTATAATATCAGATAGCAGCAATCTTTTACCTGACATATAGAATATTAATATAAACATGAAAATATTTTTGTTTTAATTACTTATATAGTTGCCTTTATTTTTTATTCCAGTATCTTTGGCTTAAAATAAAGGAAACAATCAGGCAACTGTATAAATATTCAGGACAAGCAATTGATCAAATTTTCTAAATTAACTGTTTGAAAGACTACATAATACCAAATTAAACTGGATAATATAGTAAATCCAATTAGCAAAAATTGGTTTCAGAGACCATATTTAACATCAATACACATTTTCCAAGTTAAGCAGAATGTTTTCAGTCCGGGAACTGTCAAAAAATATTTTGAAGGCTAGATTCCAAACATCTGTATCATGTCTTATGTTAAAATCTTCTAATTCTCTATGGCTATTTTGTAATCTTGTTAGAAAATTCCAATTTAGAGGCAGAGATAGTACAAGAGGGGTGCTTGACAGGATGGCCAAAGTCCTGAGCTCCAAACTCAGTTGGGCACATACTCTGTCACTGACCTGGACAACTTATTACATCTCTCTGAAACTTGTGTTCTTCAATCGTGAAATCAAAGAGATAGTCTATAATCTCCTTTAGGATTTAGGATCACAGTGTTCGCCAACAGTATTCAAAACCAAAGGCCATATTTGGACCTGCTGTTTCCCATAAATGGAATAGATGGTGACATACTTAGTTCACAGAAAGGACTGTGGGCCAAAAAATGTCTCTTTATAGTCTTAGAAAGTAAATCTTCCTTAAGGACATCATCTGAATTAAGCTGTATTATTTTCTGAGAATATTTATTTGCTAAATTTTAGCAGATATGAGGTTCCTGATTAAGCTCTCATCTTTTTTCCTTAGTAGGAATTGAGGTCCGTGAGATCCCAGTATATTTTGATCGTAAACAGAGTCTCAAAATGTAGAACACTGGCAGGCTGATGGCAGTCCTTGTGTGTTTGGGGAAAAGGAATTTAATAGGAAATGTGATTGGAAAGAAATAGAAACAACAAGACAACACAATTATTTCAAAATATTGCATTCTACCAGACCTTTCAAGTATAAGAGAAAAGTGAGCAAGGAAGCCTTGTGGTTTTGAGGGATAGCCTCTGAGCAGATCATATCAAGAAAAGTGAATTATAAATTTTGTAAACATTAAAGCCATCTCAGACTTTCAAAGAAAGAAAGATATACTTCATTAGGTAAGTTGTCTCCAAAATAAAGTCACGTTGTTCTGTTCTGGGCCACAGTAATTTTTCTTGTTGTTGTTGTTGTTTTTCCCAGCCTAAGATAATATATCTCTTTCAATCCTTCTCAATACCTTTTATTCCAAATTGCATGAAACTTTGTTGTAGAAACATTCCCACAAATTGCTTTCTTCCAGCTTGGCTTCCTTGTAAAACAAACAGCCCATTTTACCTTAAATGACTGTAATAATAAGTGGCTGGTTGGCATTGAAAAACAGCTTGGTTAATATGAGAAGGTAGCAATTATTTCCCAATTGAAAAGGGGTCTTACTATGTTCTTTTTCTAATCCTTCATGGGTAAAGTTTTTAAGAGCTCTGGTAGAAATAACATATTATTAGAAATTTTTCTTGCTTTTCCCAACATATTCACATAAAAGTATTACCTGGGCATGCTGGAATCAAAAACCTCACTAAGCTTTTAGGAATTAATTATCTCTGTTCATGCTTTCATCTTCTATGTATAATATATCTCTAATTTTAAGTTCAACTAAAAACAAAACTGCAAAGTCAACTGAAAACTAGAGTTTCCATTCACTAGGAAAAGTTTCACAAGAAAATCTGAATTGCCTTTAATCGCTCCAGCACTATTCACTTTTACTGGGGAAGAAAAAAATGCCAATAATGTGGAATTCTATTACCCATAAGCTATTCTGTTTAAATAGAAGCATAGAGGTTACATTTTGTCAATTACAGTTTGTTGTCTTTCCTCATACTTAATTCAAATAAATCAGCAAGACTTGTGAAGTTTATAAATTTTAATAGGTAGTTGTATTATCTTCTAAGTTTTCATCTTCATATATAACAGCTCAAGCAATAATTTACACAGAAGAAAATAAATAGTAGTAGACTGTAACTGTTAAGAATTGCACCCAGGTGTTTAAAGGATTACATTTTATAGAAGACTATTTATATCAAGTTTGTAAAAGGCAGGTCTCAAAACTATATAATGCAATAATTTCAAATTTTAAACAAATATGCACACAAATATGCATAAATATATAAAACTACCAATAATTTCATCCCATATAGATGCACAACACATGCATTCTAAAATTTTGTATTCTAAAATTTCTGTATTAAAAAGAATCAGTGTGGTAATAAAAATGAACAATAAAAGTTATCTTCTTAAAACTAAAATCATTACAATGGTTGTGAATTTTTACAGCTATTTTATATTTCAATACATATAGTATAATCTTGAATAAATTAAGCAAAGAGATTAAAAAAAGAAAAAAATATTTACTCAAAAATCAAAATGGTCTTTATTACTCCTCTAACTTTATAAGATGCACTATTGCATGTACTTCTTTTTAAATAAACTTTGCATTTAAATTCTAATAAAAATTATTCCTGGTTTAAAAAGATATTTTAGTTGGTAATAATTTCAAACTTGTAGAAATATTGCAAGAAGGAGAACAGTATACAGAATACTCAAATATCATTTACCCAGATTTACCTGTTGATAACATTTAGCCCTACTTGCTTGATAATTTTCTCTCTGTCTTCCTTTCCTTTCCCCCTGACCTACATGAGATTAGGCTGCATACACCATGTCCTTTTACTACTTCTAAATATTGTAGTGTATATTTCATCAGAATAAAAATATTCTCTTACATAAATACAGAATCGCCATCAACTTCAGTTAGTTTAATCTTGATGCAGCACTTTTCATCTACAGCCTGAATTCAAATTGAATTGTTGGCTCAACGATGATCTTTATACACACTGAACTGTGGTATCTCAGTGTTAGGATGGTGAGCCTCATTCATTTGGGATATTATAATAAGGTCAATCAGATGAGACTTTCTGTGGTATCTGCAATGAAGATGTTGAAGATGGTGCCCACCGTATTCCAAGGTGTTGCCTTTACGAGGATCCACAGTAGAAATATCCATGGACACTGAGCAGCTTTGGTGTTTATTTTGACTACCAAGGAAATTAAAGCCAGAATTTGGTAAGTCTGGCAGGGATGTGTGGTTTGTTTTTCTTTGTGCTATCACCAGACTTGTTTTCTCTTTCTTTTTGTTACACTTTCCTTATCTACTTACTTTCCCCTTTAATACCAGTTTTAGAGCTGCCTTAATTCCCTCTGGAACAAAATTGGATATAAATAAACAAATAAATAAACCAAATACATACATACATACATACATACATACACATGCACCTAACTAGATGAAGGAAATGCCTCACACGTAATTCTAGACTTAAGGTGAATACGTATCCATGTCCTAACCACATGTTTGTGGGGTAGCAGCTTCTTACATCCTGTTTTCTCCATCAGCTGCTCACATTTCCAACAGAGAACCAGGCACCGTAATCGCATTTTCTCTGAAGGCTATCTCTCTCACTCTCTTATCAACTCCAAGACTCCCAGCATCCCAATTGAGGATCTCATTTCAGCAGACAGTTGCCAACTCTTGCGTGGACATACCAAATCCTCTCCACAGTTTGAGAGTAAAGAAGGTTTTGTAGCATTTGTATTGCTAAATATAATTCCCTTTCATGTCTCAGGCCCCTTCTAAGCTATTCCATGAAGACTCAAGTACTCATATGTGAGCCAACTGCAGGAAGTGGAGACTTTTCAGGCTTCCAGAATTCCATAACAATGGCTTTTGTTTTTCATTTTGAAAACTTTTTGGTCAAAATCCTAAATGGAGTTGATTCAATCCAGAACACCCCAGCAGTGAAAAAAATCAGACACTGCTAGATCAGGTAAAGAAAAATGATATTTAGAAAATATTTTCTTGAGATTTCTAAACAACCAATCTCCTTATAGGTGAGGAGTTGTTCCATGTGTGGGAAGCTCCATGCTGACCTACACAGTGTTGCCTCTATGGAAAAAGTAGAAGATTTGAATGGTTTTATTGATTTTTTACTTGTGAATGAATTTGACGGTTTAGAAAATACAGCCACATTCATGCCTTTCCCCATTTTCACAGCAACCTAGTGAGATAACTACAACATGAATTATGATTTCTACTTTGTAGATGAGAAAATTGTGACCCAGTGAGTTTAAAGCTGTGCGAGACCAAGAAAGGTCTGCTGGCACTTAATTTGTTCTATTCCAAGTCCCATACCAATCTCATAACTTACCTATTTCACTGATGGCATTATTGCATTTTAGTCTTCTGGGAAAAACAAACAAACAACAACAAAAAACCCTTAGATTAGTCTTCAACTCTTCGTTCTTTGGTACTCTCTACACTTTGTGAAGAAGTCAAGCTCTGTTCCCTCTACCTCCCAAATGTCCCTGCCATCCGTTCCTGCCTTCTGTCACCTCATTACCCTCTGACTACTCTTGCCTTGCTACAGCGGCCCTAAATTATAGAAACCATTTTCTAACTAGTCATCCGGCTACCAGCTTTTCTGATTCCAATACAAATCTGCTGCCAGAGCAGTCTCTTTAACACAACAAATAATCATGACCTTTCCTGCTTTAGAATCTATAATGGATTTATACTGCAAGTAAAAAGCAGATTTCTAAAGCTGCCAAGCAGAGCTATCAACTAATTTTATTGAACTTTATAATTTTATTTTTCACTGTACATATATGTTCAACCTGAGAATTTTATTACAAAAACCATATTTGACTTGCTATTCCAAAAGCATTATGCATTCTTTAGCTGTTGGGTCTTTCCTCAAGTTACTCATGCCGTTCCCAAACCCCATCCTTAAGGATTTAGCCCAAACATGCCTCCTGCATAATAGCTCCTATATTTCTCCAGCTGGAATTAATCTCCTTCTTTCCCATACTCCCATGACTCTTAGTTCAACTTCTATTTTAACATTCCCTGGAATTCAAACTTTTAATAATTATTTCTATATGTCTGTCTTTCATGCCAGACTACAAATTCTGTAAGGACCCGAGACCTGAGTCTGTTTTTTATCTTTGTCATTCTGTATATCCACTTTAGTGCTTTGCATTACTTACTGTATAATAAATATGTGCCAAGTTAATTTACTTAAGGATGTCAGGATTTGGATTAAGCCATTGCCTCCATTTATATTAAAGCGAAGATGTCACCTGAAAGAAGCAATATATTGACCAAGTGCATCCAATTTTCTCTAACTATGGTTGGGTTGTCAGAACAACAAAAGGCAGAGCAATATTCTGAGAGACTAGAAGAAGAAACAGGCAAATTAGAGGTGGGAAGGTTTAGTGTCAGTGGCATTTTTGGATGGCTCAGGATGAGAGAAGAGGGCCTAAAAAGAGATACAGAAGCTACAGGGGAAGTATTATGTAAAGAAGAGTGGGAGGGAAGGACAGAAGGAAGCTAGCATTTTTTTGTGTCAATCTTGTATCAGACACTTTAGCATAGGTTTGTATCCGACCCTCACGCTGCCATGAAGAAAAGGTATTCTTATGCCAGCTATATATTTATGTGTTAATAAAGAGATTGAAACTCAAAAAGGTTTAGTGAATAAGAACCCAGGTACCTCTGCTTCCACCGCCTTTGTTCTCTGCCATGTTGACTTGGATAAAACAAATGCTTAGTAGAGGAAGAGGAGAGGTGCTCAAAAGGCACAAACAGAGGATGGTGGAAAGACTACCAGGTGTTAGTGGGAAATTCCGTTTCATGTATGACTCTACCTTTGATTGCTTTTTTTTTTGAAGAACAAAAGGAAGTATATTCTGACAAAAAGAAATAAACCTTAAATCAGATTTCAACCAGGCAGCTCATTAAGACTCTGTGCTTTTCTACACCTTTTCCTGGATATGGGGAGCAAAGAGTGGGTAGAAGTGGACATGGTGAGAGAGGAGGGTATTTTTATACAACCACGTTCTTTTATGGAATGAACTATGGTGTGAAAATTAGTCTTGCATCTTTTAGATCATAAATCTGAGTGGGGCATGCTGTCTTGGCAAAAACCAGTAGCAACGTGCTAAGTGTTTATTGCCAAAAGCAATAGCATTATGACAGCAGATAATTATGAACAGTGCTAGTGAGCAAGGCTGGGAGGAGATGGCTCTGAAAGATGGAGAGTAGGGACTCTGGCTGAAACCAATCAGGCTCTCAAATCCTTGCCACTGATCTGCTTTGAAACTCGATCCACTTTCTTCTTTAAAGAGCAAGGATTTGTCTGGAGAGAAGAAATCTCTTTAGAATCATCAGAAACCGTATATGAACTGATGATCAAGGGTGAGGAGGGTATTTTATTTTTAATGCTGAGCTCAAAGCATCTTTACACTCTCAAACCTGTAAAACGTGTTGGCATTCCAGTGCAAGTTCCTGAGGACCCTTATTATTTAGAATCTTTCATCCAATTTTCTCTCATGATTTCCAGTGGACACATTTTATTAGGTGCAATAGCTGGATCCTGCTGTCTCTTTCTTTTGGTATGGAGTCAGCTTATGAATGAGGGCAATTCAACCTCCACAGCATGGTTGGGAGAAAAAAAAATCTAATGAATTCAGTCTGTGAGGGAAAATTCTGCTCTGGGTCTCCCTTTCATGGGGAAGAGAGAAGAAAAGAGGCAGTCAGCTTGCTACCTGGCAGTCGTCTGGAAGCAGTGTCGTCTGGACGTAGCGTTTCCTGCTGGAGTTAAACAGGCCTCTGTTACATAAGATCCTGCTGGCATTGCTCTCAGGCCACACCCCAGCCCTGCTCTCAGGAGCCCTCGCCTTGGTGCTTCAATGCTTTCTTCATTTCGACACACCACTCCTGTTTACAAGACTGCTTTTTATCTGAACCCATGCCCTTCCTGTAGCATATTCCTTTAAGAGTAAATGAGGCATAGCCACCACCAGAACATCTGGTGATTTAGCCTCATCAGGGATTTCAACGTTCTAGGAAATGAATTGCCCACATAAATCATGATTAACCATTTGATCTGTAGGGGAAAACATTCATTCAGAGAAGACCACGGTCTTGCTTTAAAGGCATTACCTATTTCCCTCTTAGAACATTCAGAATGTAATTCATTGCTTTCCTTCATAACCTGAGGTCATAGTTAAAAGGTATTGATTTGTTGCCTTGTGTTATACAATCATTTCCTAAGGCAGAAATTAGAGGCAAAATATTTAGTAATGGCAAGTAGTAGAACTAACCAATCAAATTGGATGATAGCCATGAATAACCCGTTTGGTCTAATTAATGAGCCCTTGGAGATGATCAGCTCTGTCCTTGGGGCTTAGTGGCCTCAAACTTAATGTTCCCTTCTGACTGACATTTCTCAAATACCTACGTACTTATCTTGGCTAATTTAATCCTCAAATGACATTCTGATACAGGTGAAAATATTTACATTTTATAGAAGAAGAAAGAGCTTAGAAAGACCAAGCATCTTGCCTAATGTCATACCACAGCTACAGTGTAAGGCCAAATTTGGACATTCCTTACCTGCCTGAATCAGTATCACCTACAATACACTGCCTCATTCATTCCTCTTGCTCCTAGTTGTCTGCTGCAGAGAAACTGCCTGTCAAGCATCTTAAATAGGTAGCCTCATTTGCATGCCACACAGTTCTCTTTCCTTTATTGTTTCAACAAATAAGCATTTATTGAATGCCTATAATGTGCTAGGCACAGAAAAATCAAATGGCCCATACAGTGAACAAAACCCTGACCTCTGGCTTTATTAGCGCTATATTTAACATCCAACCCACTCATATAGTCTTTAACACTTGCCAAATGTGAGCGATGCAATCTCTTCTACAAGGCAAGATTGTTAACTTTTGGCCTAACAAAGATATTTCAGGTTTCATTTTTAATTTCACTTCTGGTGGATGAGACAATTGGAACTCTAATCTTAGGATAACAGATTATTGGTAAAAGTTCTCCTTTGCTGCTGCCCACCTGCCCGATACCCCTCCCCAACCTATAACACATGGTTAAAGAGAACCTGCAGAGCAATTTATATCCATTGGTACCAGTACAGGGGAAAGAGTCTCTCTTGATCTTCATTCATTCCACATATATTAATTGAGTGCCTACTATGTGTCAGAAACTCTTCTGGGAACTTATCTTAATGCTTGTTTCAAGTCAAACTGTGCCACCCAATCACTGATTTGAAGCAGCCCTTGTGCTTTTATACTTCATATGCCTGCCTCAAGCCTTTTCCCCAGTGATAGCCAAGAGCAACATGAAATCTTTGAAACAGGGTTTACAGCCTTGTTTTTCTGTTACTAATATAGCATGCTGTTCTCATCATCGGCCTGATTTGGCTACTGACATGGTGACATGCTGGAATGTTTCCTCAGAGATCCAACAGTAAAAAGGAAGCAACAACAACAAAAAAGCACAGAGAGTTCAGAACAAGTAGGTGCCTTCCAGTAAAGTCTACACGAAGGAATTGACTTCCTTGAGTGCCTTAAAAAACAAATATCTGTACTATAGGACAGGTATGGATATTTTCTCAAAAGTATTAGGAGAGAATCTTGGGAAGAACATGGAACTGACTCTTTGCTCCTTCCCTTAGCAGACTTCAATGATTCCTCACCATTTTGGGGGGTAGATACAAATGCCTAAGGGTGACATATGAGGCCTTTATAATTCCATACTATTCATCCCTTCATACTTAGCTCAAGAATTACCTTTACCAAGCAAGGCTTCTGGATAACCCTGCTCCATTAGAACTAGCCAGTCTTTCTTTGTGACCTTACTCTTCTATTCAATAACATTATTCATAATGAAATTCAATATTGATGCAGTGTGTAGGCTTCACAGTCAGATTGCCCAGGATTGAAACCTGACTTCTATACTTCATTTTCTGACTTTCAGCACATTTTTAACATCTTTGTGTCTCAGTTTATCAGTAGAATGGGAATAATAATCATCGTCACATCTTTCTAAAGATATTTTTAAAACGAGAATCAAATGAAATAATATGGGTAAAGTGGTCACAGTATGTGAAACATAGCTTTCAAAAATATGATTCCTTGTTATAACTGCATGTCTTCTATTCAGTAAGTTCTTCCAATGCAAAATCTGTGGCACTTAAACTTGTATTTAGTGCCTAATGATGTTCTTATTTATTTAATGTATAAAATCTTCATAGCATAGGAAACAACTTAATTATTTAATTATAGCCTATATTAGTTAGGCTAACACTAAACAATAACAATACAAGAAAAAAATACATGTTAATTTCTTGGCTCTGTAACATTCCTAACACATGTTTCTGATCATCACGTACCTCTCCTCAAAAGTGTGATACAGAAACTCAGAATCCTTTCATCTGGTTGGTCCCCCATCTTCAACAGATAGTTTCCAAGATCATCATGCTTGTCTGTTTGTAGATAGTAAAAGAGGAAAAAAGTGGGGAAGGAACACTTATTCTTGACCACCATGGCCCAGAAAGAAAATACCTCACTTCTGTTGACATTCCACTGCAAAAACCATGACCTTTGCCACACAACTCTATGCCATGCGATAGGTAGGCAATCATCCATTTCTAATAGCCCTTGAAGGATGTTAGGAATTTGATGGGAAAGAGAAGACAGGGAAGGGTACTCCTGGGAAAAGAAAATAAGGCGACTGATGGGCAAAGGGAAGTTTAGGTTTATAGAATCGACACATTTCACATTTCAACAGAAATGCAGGGTACATGATGGAGAAGATAGGAAATAAGAATGGGAGGTTAAACTCAGTCCACACACCTGATTATGATTGTTCACTTCACATCATATTAAGCCTAGGGTTCTATACTTTCTGAGCTTGACTTCACATACTGCCTCACACTTCCGTGGAAAATTGGCAAATGTGAAAATACGTAAGCTCATTAGATAATGACTGGTCATGATCATTTGAAGCACAGTTGTCAGATTTGGCAAATAAAAATGTAGGACATCAGTAAATTTGTATTTTAGACTAAAAGATATTTTTAATAGTATGAATAAGCCCCGTGAGACATTTGGGACATATGTATATTAAATTAGTATGTGTTATTTATGTAAAATTAAAATTCAACTGGGTGTCCTGTATGTTATCAGGGCAACTCTGTTTTTTAAGGGCAAGGGAAGTATCTAAATAATTTTCCTCTTAGTAATAATTGTAATTCTCTGTACTTTAGATAAAAGTTTAGAAATTTTCCCTTTCCTTGTCATATTTTTTTCTTTCTAGTTTTGCACCAAAAATTATTCTCTGACAATAATCATTCTTTCAAGTTGCTTCAAGTGGTAATAAATAGAAATACATTATGCAGAATCACAGTTGGTCCTGTAATGGGACTGTTATGTGATGGGACTGCAAGCAGAGACTACACATTTATCGACAGTTATTTTCTATGGTATCTACCCTTTTAAGAGTTAATACTGATAATCAGTTATAGAGGTTCTTCAACCCTTGTAGCCCATCAACTAGATAAACTTGTTATTGATCACAAACCATTTTTTTAAAAAAGTTTCCGTTTTGCGTTTAGACCAGGCTGTACCTCTAATAAATACTAGCCAGTTGTCTTGTAAACATATAGTGATAATAAAGCAATGTTACTGTAGTAATAGTCGTAGCAGTAGTAGCAGTAATAGCACCTTTACTGGTCACTTCCTTTAGGGTAGCCATTTTTACAGTTGTTTCATATGAATTGTTTAATCTTAATAATCTTTGTTACACAGAGGTTAACTAACTTTCTAAAGTCTGAACAGCTAGTAAATGGAGAAGCCAGAACTGCTGGACTGAGGATTGGTGTTAACCATCGTAGTAGTTGTCTGCATTAGTGAAAAACTATCTTCCCACTGGGACAATGACTCAAAGCATCACCACTTCTATTCTAAAGCACCATCCTGGAATGAGTCAAATGGCACAGGCTCAAAATAGTGCCTTCGGCATTTCTTAACTGGTACTTTGGGTAGCCTGTTTAACTTCCCTGTACTTCAGTTTCCTTATCTGTAAAAGGAAATGATAATATCTACTTTAGTTCAAAATTAAGTACATTTAATACAGTGAATAAATATTAATTGATTTTATTATTATGAATATTATTCCATACAAACTGGTTTACATAGAATTTTCTTGTCCTTATAGAAATGAGGTCCCCGCATGTTCTCACTCATAAATGGGTGTTGAACAATGAGAACACACAGACACAGGGAGGGGAACATCACACCCTGGGGCCTGTGGGGTTGGGGGTTAGGGGAGGAATTGCTGGGGGTTGGGGATTGGGGAGGGATAGCATTAAGAGAAATACCTAATGTAGATAACGGGGCAATGGATGTAGCAAACCACAACCATGGCACCTGTGTACCTATGTAACAAATCTGCACAATCTGCACACATATCCCATAACTTAAAGTATAATAAATAAAAATTTTTAAAAAGAGATGAGGTCCCAATGTTCACATGTAGATAAGAAATGACAACAAATCTCTACTATTTCTCTACCTCCTGTTTATCCTATTAATGTAATTAATAAATGTGTGCTTTGAACAAGTAATAGATGAAGAGCAACACACATCACTGTTCAAAATAAAAAAATATATAGAAAATAAGAAGCTAAGTACTTGCCAATGTTTGGTTAGTCCCAAAACATCATGATATTCTTTTTTATTCTATTTTCTAATGGAAGGGCTGTATCTATCTTTTCTCATAATGACTTAGGTACTTGTTCCTACCAAACAAGTTAAAAAAAGAATGCCATTGAAAGTAAAATACTGAAATGTTGACATCACACTCAAAATATTACTTGGTATTTATTCTTTGCTTTTGGACAAAGACCATATACACACTGGTCTTTACACTTTTAGTTATGCTATTCTCCTTGTCTCTCCTCTTTCCACTTAACCACCCTTTGGCCTAATTCCTGCTTTAAGTTTCATCCCGTGGACCTATAAAGATGGTGACCATCTCTGAATGCCCAATCTTTTCTGACTAATCCCTTTTCCATACTCAGGTAGACTTAGAGTTTTTCCAATAATTTGAAAGTTGGCATTCTATTATTGTGTAAAATCCATAAAAATACAGCTTATCAGAAGAAAGAACATGGAATTTAGAATCTGAGTTTCTGTTGTTTCATTTCCTGAGAATTGAATGAGATCTATCGTATTGATCTTCCCCATGACTAGTATTGATAGACTGGAGACATTTCATAAATGTTTGCTCGATTAATGGTTGTCATAATTTAGGTAACTAATATATGGCAGTGGCTGACATGATGTAGATGCTCAAAGGTCTTAATTTATTTCCCATTTTTATTATAACCATGCTTCTTAAATGCCACACAAGCTCATGGATTCCTAATTAAGTGTTGAGAGCTTGCCTGTGTATAGGCTTCCAATTAGAGTAGCTCTGCCATAGAAAAACTGAATATCTAACATTTTACTTTTAACTGATTTAACAAGTTGTTAAATTAGGTCTGTCAGATATTAAAAATCTGTCTTAATGAGTAGTATGTTGTTTTTTTCAGGGATATAGTTTCTGAAGGGATGTGGCATATTGTGGCATTTTTCAAAAATAACCATCTCAAACGTTCTTCTTACAATGTAGCACTGATAGGACTCCATCATGAGGCAGGATTTTTACCCTCTCTGCTCTCCTCCCCTCAAACCTGGATGGACCCTCATAACTGCCTTAATTGATAGAGCATGCCAGAAGTGACACTATGCCTTCCTAGCCTGGGTGTGACCCCTCTGGGACATGTATCTTCAAAACTTTAAGTCAACATGTAAAAATTCAGCTACCCTCAAGCACCCATACTGGAGAGAACATGTGAAGACACTCATGGAGTTACAGATGCCCAAGGAGTCCCAGATGAGTTAGCCTGCAGGCTTCTCAGATCAGACATCAGAACATGAGGGAGGAAGTCTTCAGTATGATCCTGGCCCTCACCATTGTCTGATTACAACCTCATTAGAGACCCCAAGTCAGAAGGCCCATATTTACTTCTCTTAGATTCCTGACCCATAAAATAGTGATAGTTAGAAAATGATTATTGTTGTTTCAAACCACCAAGTTTTAGAATGATTGTTGCATTGTCATGGAAACAAGCAGGGCAATTAGGGGGGAAAAAGTTAGTCTAGTTAGGTTTAAATTGCAAGACAGATGAGCCATGTCTTAGAACATTCCATCCTTCAATCTTGGTGATCACTGTGAGGGGAAGGCAGAGACTCTGCCCAGTCTGTGAGGTTTCCATTGATTCCTGGGGTTGTGGCAACTGAAGTTGTCTAAGACAATTTTGTCCTGAAAAACCCATGGCTCTGGAAGAATAAAATATACTTCTTCTTAATAGTTTTTCCAGTAATTAAAGTTTTATTTCCACATCCGTTTTAGTAAGTGTAAAAATATATTTCAAATCACTCTTTCCTTCAAAGTGGGAAAAGAAGGTGGGGGTAGGGGGAAGCAGATCCCATATGTCTCCAAATAAATGCAGTTACTAGCCCTACCTTTATGGAGGTCATATACCTATACGGTGGAGGGTATAGGATGGTGGATAGGGATTTTCACATCTGGATTTCATCAACTCATATTGGTTGTAAATTGCAGACTGCAATTTCTTTGCCAAATTTTTTTTTGTCATTAATCCCTTGGTAGCATAAAAGAAAAAAAATGGTTCTAGACTCTTCATAAACTGTAGTTGGGCAATAGCTGTTGTGCATAATAGGCAGCCTAGACTTGCTAAATGTTAACAAAACTCCCCCCTCACTGCCACAAAGGTGAAACAAAATGTGAGGTCTACACAAGTGGAAAGAGGTAAATGGCATAATTTTGCTTCTGTCCATGAGTGATGGGAGTGAAAACAAAACGTGCAAATCCTACAGGGGCTGAGAGCAAGAAACCCACACAGTCCGTGAGTGTAAAAGGTGTTGAATGGTCAGTGAGTCCTTCTGGAATTGCTCCAGGGGAAATGCTTTCCTGAGGCCTTGGTCTGGCAGGGTGGAAATAGCATTGATGATAGATGATTGTTAGGTTTACAAAGAAGAGAAATTATTTAGGAAGGCAAATGGAGGCACATTTTTTTGCTACATGTCTTACCCTGCCAGTAAGTAGAATAAAAAAAAAAAAAAGAAATTACATTTCCCAAACATAACTTGGGCTTTTACATCAGGAGGTGGCATGGGTTATTTTGAATCCAAGGGCAGAGTGAAATGATGAATAAATAAAAACTGGATCTTACTTTCTGCCTCTTGGCTCCAGTGAAAAAAGATCTTTGGTGTACGATTGATACTCAAAAGGCATTTAAAGACCTTACGCCCTAAACTATTTTTGGATTAGATAACCAAGTACTTTAGAATGTGTTAGTGCCTGATGCTACAAATTAGGTAATACAATATTTTTCTTTATCCTTACTTAATTTAGAGTAATGTTTAACAGGGTGGGTCCAAGGCTTATACCCAGATTCCCTACCCCCTGACTGCTTAAGCAGGGGTCTCCATTTCTGTGTACCTCAATTTCCCCATGTTTAAAACATAAGTAATATTTTGTGAGGATTAAGAATGTTTCATGAGAATCAAGTATAATAAAACATGTAAGTGCCTGGGACTTAGTTAGATGTCAATAACATTTAGTTATTATTATTATGTTCATCTGTACCTGCCTGACTTACTATGAATCTACACACAATTTTCTATGTTGGTCTTAGTCTTTTTTTAAAAATTTTTCTCCCTATTGAGTTGATTATTACCACTTGTAGCACATAATGTCACAAGTTGTAGGTAGTAATTAACCCTCTCCTTTTCTTCTCCTAAGTCTTAGATTATTTGTCTGGAGTTTAAACAGATCTTTTTTTTTCACATTTGATCTTTTTAACAGCATTTAAAAACTGGTTCTTTTAGCTATTTTGAAATAGACAATATACTATTGTAATTAACTATAGTCACTGCTGTGCAATAGAACACAATCACTTACTCC
Organism: Cacajao melanocephalus; assembly: GCA_963573385.1. Taxonomy (NCBI): domain Eukaryota; kingdom Metazoa; phylum Chordata; class Mammalia; order Primates; family Pitheciidae; genus Cacajao; species Cacajao melanocephalus. The sequence continues at coordinate 150,722 of CAUYLG010018313.1, forward strand.
TCCTATCTAACTGAAACTTTGTGCCTGTTGACCAATATCTCTCCTTCCCTGTTCACCCCAGCCCCAAAGCCTCTGGTATACCTTCTGCTTCCATGAGCTCATTTTTTTTAGATTCCACATGTAAGTCAGATCATATGGTATTTGTCTCTTTGAGCCTGGAAGTTTAAATATTCTCCCCACAAATGGTACATGCTTGGGGTGATGAATACGCTAATTAGCCAGATTTGCTCATTTCATAATGTCACATCTATCAAAACATCACATTGTACCCCATAAATATATACAATTGCTATTTGTCAGTTACAAAAACAATTAAGAACTCGATTCTGAAAAAAAAATACAAACCTCTGGATATGACTGAAGAAGTGATTATTAGACCGCAACCTCCATGAGCCTGGGGACCGTTTTTATTTTTTTCACTATTTTGAAATACATAGAATGCAGCAACATCAGTTTTTCTCTCCATCATTTTTGCTATGATTATTCCAGAATAGGCTGGCTCTCTATAGCAACTATCAGTCAGGGTTCAATCAGGAAACAGGTGCCTCTATTCAACGTGGATACTTTAAGTAGAAATGAATAAAAGCACTATTTTGAATAGTGGGCAAGGTTTAGGGAGCACAGCAAAATCTGGTGTCTTCCCTAAGGGCCAGGGAGAGTGGGGGTGCTGGGACTGCCACTGACTAAAGAGACCAGGGCAGATGAGCATTACCAGGAGCCAGAAAGAGGGAAGGTGTACAGAGGAAGAGTCTTGAAAAGATCCGTGTGGAAATTTGGCAGGTAACCATCCCGGGAAATGAATACCTTTTTACACTATGTTCCTGCCTCTGATTTCCTGCTTGTGCCCCCCCAATGGCAGAGTATATCCAGAAGCCAGAGGGCTAGGGAGCCTATGCTATAGTTCCTTAGGTTTAGGCTCCTAGAGCACAGAGTGAGGAGGGAGAAGTGTGGAGCCTAGACCTGGAGAGCAAATGGAATACTTCTAGCACAAGATCGAATATTCAGCCACTTCTGTGTGATCCTTCATATTCTCTAACCCTAGTGTTTCCCACTTAACCTTTAGACACTCAGTATTCTCACTCAGACTGCCCTCCAAGAAATACCCAGTGATCTGGAATTTACAGCTTCATTAATTCAGTAAATACCCACGGAACAAAAGCAAGCCAAATGAGTGGCAGTGCTTGCCCTCATAGCCTCTCACATACTTGGGAGAGAGAGAGTAATGTCAACAAATGCAACAAATTATGATCCACTGTAATAGGTACCAGGATAGAGCTGGCATTAAGCACTGAAGGAAACAGAGCTAATGACTTCCTTTTCTCTAGTGGTGAAAAGCAAGGGAGGTCAAGACGATTTTACAGACAAGGTAACAGTTAAAGTGAGTCTTGAACAACAAGAAAGTGTCATGGTTATTCCTCCCAGGGACTTTATTTTAAACTTATTTCTAACTATTTTCTTAAAAGTTCCCTCCTTTTTGTAGTAGATAGTTTCTAAGATGGTTTCAGTGGTCCTCATCTCCTGGTATTCATGCTTTTCTTTAACCCCCTCTAAGTGTAGGATGAACCAAGTGACTTGCTTCTAAGAAAGAGAATATGGTAAAAGTTATAGGATATAAATTCTGAGATTAAATGACAAAATGACTGACTTCTACCTTGCTCTGTGTCATTCTCTTCCTCAGTTTCTCTGAGGGAAGCTAGCTACCATGTTGTAAATAACTTGTCTCAACTCATTCATGCTGCTATAACAAAATACTTTAGACTAAGTAATTTATAAATAATGGAAATTTATTTCTCACAGTTCTGGCTGGGAAGTCCAAGACTAAGGTACTGGTAGATGTAGGGTCTGGTAAGGGCTTGCCCTCTGCTTCCAAGATGGTGTCTTGTTGCTGTGACCTCTGGAGGGGGACAAACATGTGCTCACATGGTAGAAAGACCAGGCAGGTCTCTGAAGCTTCTTTCATAAGAGTATTAATCTCATTCACAAGGGCAGAACCCTCATGATTTCATTTCAGAAGGCGTCACCTTTTATTATCGCAAAGGGGATTAAATTTCAACATAAATTTCGGAGGGACACAAACATTCAAACCATATCATTCCACTGCTCATTCTTCAAAATGTGTGTCGTCACATGCAAAGTACATTCATTCTATCTCAATACCCCCAAAGTCTTAACTCATTCTTGCATCAATTTAAAAGTCTAAAGTCGAGTCTTATCTAAATCAGCTATGGGTGAGACTCAAGGTACAATTCCTTCTGAGGCAACTTCCCTCTCTTGCTGTGAACCCGTAAAATCAAACAAGTTATGAGTTTCCAAAATACAATAGAGAGATAGGCACAGCATAAGTATTTCCATATCAAAGGGAGAAATAGGAAAGAAGAAAGGGGTAACAGGTCCCAAGTGAGTCCAAAACGCAGCAGCAAAAATGACATTAAACCTTGATGCTTGAGAATCATCTTCTTAGACTCTGTGCCTCACCTTCCAGACCAGCAGCAATGGAGGGTTGACCCCCCACAGCTCCTGGAGGACCCATTGTTGTGGTAGTTCTCTTCATGAGCTACTGAAGCTCTCCCAGCCATCCTTTGAAATCTAGGTGGAGGCAGCCATGCCTCCATAGCTTGTGCATTCTGCATACCTGCAGAATTAGCACCTTGTGGACACTGCCAAGGTTTAGCACCTATGCCCTCTGGAGCTGCAGCCTGAGCCACACATGGGCCTTTTTGAGACATAGCTGGGAAAGCTGAGGAGTGCTGCACCTGAATGCAGGGAGCAGATAATTGATAAATGAAGTGGCATTAGGCATTGAGTGCTCAGGTCCTGTGGGTGCCCACAACCCTTCTTTTGACATGATTTTGTCCCCCAGGCCTTGTCATTCTGGGGCTGTGATGAAAGAGACAGAACCAATAATATCTGAAATGCCTTATAGTTGGATTTTCATCTGCCATTTTGTTAATTTTTTTTCTGCGTATCCATGTTTGTTAATATTTTTCATTTTTTTTTAAGACAAATTCTTGTTCTGTCACCCAGGCTGGAGTGTAGTGGCACAATCACGGCTCGCTGCAGACTTGATGTTTCAGGCTCAAGTGATCCTCCTACCTCAGCCTCCCAAGTAGCTGGGAATCACCATGCTAGCTAATTTTTCTTTCTCTCTCTCTCTCTCTCTCTTTCTTTCTTTCTTTTTCTTTTTTTGGAGAGATGAAGTTTCATCACATTGCCCAGTCTGGTCTTGAACTCCTGTGCTCAGGTGATCCAGCTGCTTGGCCTCCCGAAGTGCTAGGATTACAGGCGTGAGCCACTGTGCCCAGCCTCTTTTACTTTTTGGGCTATATTTTTGTTTCCATTTAAGATACACTGTTGGATTATTAGCTATTTCTCCTTTTCATTGTTTTAGTGTTTACTAGAGGATTTACTATGTACATCTTTAATTTACCAGTCTAATTTCAAATAATATGCCACTTTTCATATGGTGCAATTATTTTGCAGTGGAATAATTCCAATTTCTCTCTTACATCCTTTGTGTCATACATTGTACTTTACGTATGGTATAATACGTTAGTACTATTTTTGCTTTAGGCATTCAATTACAGTTTCAATTCTGTAACATAGAATGTCCTTGATATTGTATTTATCTTTATTTTTACCATTTCAAGCACATTTTATTCCTTTGTATGGATGTACATTTCTGTCTTGTATCATAATTCTTCTGACTGAAGAACTTTCTATAACATTTCTTAAAGCACAGACTCCTGGCAATAAATTCATCTTTGATATGTCTGAAAAATTATTTTGCCTTATTTTTGAAAGATAATTTTGCTGAATATAGTATTTGGAATTTTTAAGCTTCTTGTAGTTTAAATGTTACTATATTGTTTTGTAGTTTGCATATGTTCTGAGATGTCCTTTGTAAATTGTATTTTGTTGTTCTGTATGTACTGTATTTCTTTTCTGACTGCCTTCAAATTTTTTCTTTGTCTTTAGTTTTCAGTTGTTAAATTATGACGTGTGTGTGTGTGTGTGTGTGTGTTATTTATTGTGTAAATAGATTTAAGCTCCTTGGATCTATGGTTTGATGTCATTCATTATTTCTGAAAAATTCTCAGCCATTATCACAAAATGTCTATTTGTCCTGTTTTTTTCCTTGTTCCTTTCTGGCACACCAATTATCCTTATGTTTGAACATTAATATTAAATGCTCTGTTTTTTTTTTCTTTTAAATTTCACTCTTTTTCCCAGCATTTTGGTTTGGATAATTTCTATTTATTCATTTTTACTCAACATCAGTTCTTTGAAATCCATCTGAGTTGTTGAGTATATTAATAGTTTATTCCTTTTTATGGCTGAATATTAACCCATTTAGAGTTTGGTGAACTTTTTTTCCCTAAGCTATCTTAAGTCTACTGATGAGCACTATAAAGAATTTCTTCATCTATGATATAATGTCTTTTATTTCAACTTTTCTATTTGACATTTTTAGTTTTGCTTCCTCAACTAAAATTCCCCATCTGTTCATTCATGTTGTTAAGCTTTTCCACTAGGTTCTTTAACATGTTAATCACAGCTACATTAAAGTTCCCATCTGATAGTTTTGATATCTCTGAGTCTGGATTTATTAATTTTTGTCTTTCAAAAATGTTTTTTTTATATAGCTCATAATTTTTTACTGAATTATGGACTTCATGTTAGAGACAGAGATAATATTTTTATGGAGAAAAGGCTATACTTCTACTTTTGGGCCAATAATATGATGGTTCATTCATTCTAGACAGGAGTTGATTTAGGTTTGGGTTTCATTATCACTAAAGTTACCTTCTTACACTACACACTTCCAGTTTCTCTACCAAAAGGCTGACTTTGTGAATAGGGTAAGCCTGTGACCTCTTGTCCTAAATTATGAACAAATATCTGAGCATGATCAGAAACTATTTTGTTGAACTTCAGGTGTAATCTGGGGTTATTGTATTCAAAATGTTGCCCTATAGGATGACTACACATACCATTTTGCCCAGAATCATTACAGGTTTAGCTAAAAACTCCACATCCTAGGAAAAACCCTTATAGTTCCAGGCAAACTGGGCAGGTGGATCATTCTGTGACAAAAGACTAGCATCATTGATATTATCTGGGAGCTTGTTATTAGGTTGGTGTGAAAAGTAATTGTGCCATTAATGGCAAAACCAACCAATTACTTTTTGCACGAATCTAATAGTAATAAAGAATCTTGGCTCCACTTCAAACCTACTGAAGCAGAAACTGTATTTTAATAAGATGCACAGATGATTCATAGGCACATGAAAGTTTGAGAGGAATTGCTATAGAAATAAGAGTTGAGAATCTGCATACCTGAAATTTAGATTCCAAAGATATTTTGGATTTTGTTTTAAAATGTTTCTATTTTCCATTCTTTTTGCTCTACCTCCAGTGTTATTCAACTTATGGGAAAATCTTCATTTGTCTCCCACCAGGACTTAGTTTATTATATCCTGTGGAAGCACAATGTCAATTGCCCTCAAGTGAGCATCAGCTTTTTTAGTTCCATTAATCTCTGTGTGTGTGTGTGTGTTCATGTACATTCTAATTAAATTCATTTTTTAAAGAAGATCTTTTAATTCAGATACACTCAGGTCTCTGGAGAGTGATTATAGGACTCACTAAAATGCACAATAAGCAACTCACTATATTAAAGAACTAGCTAATGAATAAAACTTTAGTAATTTTCTTTTATATTCTGATAAGTTAGGGTTTGAAAACTATATCACTGAACTTCTCTGGAAAAATGGATGAAATTTTTCTAGTTGATATCTGGCTTCTTTGAAGATAGAAATATCTTTAATTTTCATTTTTGTGCAAATGAGTATGATAGTTTTATTTAAACATTCATAAAACCAGTAGTAAAAGTTATAAACTAGATCTTTTGTATATAATGAAAGACCTTTGTAGATCCTTCATGCTCTCTATATAATCTAACCATAAGGATTTCTTTCTTTCCCGTTTGGAAGGCAACATCCATTTTATAGAGTAGTACAAAATGTAGCTTTTATGTTTTGGTTATGTCTTTCCTTAAACACATTTCTTTAGCATTGTGGGTTTTCACACTCTGCTTTCAGACCCTTGGAATACTCTCCTGAACCTCCAATGTTTGTTTAAGTTGGCATAAAATCCTAAAAAAAATTCCAGCAAGGCTCCCCATGGCCACCACTACCCAGAAACAAAGCCCAGATTCACTACTGGCCCATTACCTGAAGCCTTGACTGCTAAGTGGAATGGCAGGGTTGACTTCAGCTCAAGAATGAATGTATGGCTTCTTGGAGTAATTAGGTTTTCCTGGCCTTTGCTTCATGGCATATGTATTCCAGTTTAACTAAAGTATTAAACAACATAACTTTGTTAGACAAAACACCCAAATTTACTTCCAAGGAAAGTGGTATTGTTAATAATATAAGATTTGAATTAAGACCCTGCTTTTACTCCACCATTGAGAGTTGAATGATAATCACAGGAACAATCACAGGGATTCTATGAGCTTCAGTGTCCCTATCCATAAAATGAATAATAATAGAAAGTATCTTGCAGTGTTATTGTGAGAATTCATTGAATAAGTAATCAAAAACAGAATTCAGTGCCTCAGCATGTTAGTTTCCCAGTCTGAAGTGTCAGCATGGTAGGTCTCCATGGTATTTGTAAAATGATACTGCTTGCTGTCCTGAAAATACAAATTTTAAAAAGCTATAATTCTGTACATATGGCTAGGCATATGTATTCAAATATGTTCATGTGTTTTCCACAACTATAATTTATTTGCATAATCTTTTCCTAGTCTACTGCCCAAAATTTTAAGTGTCTTTTGGGAAAAAGAAATAAAACAGTACATGCTCTGACTTGTCCCAAGCCAATTCCTTATTTTTTAGATGGACAATATCAAAATAACATTGTTTTCATGGAATGTATATATACGCACATGAAAGCTTAAACCAGAACCTTGCTAGTCTTGTGTACTGGTCTACATTCTTTTTATTTATAGCATATGGTGGGTTTCCCCTTGACACCATTTAAGATAGTACGAATGTTCCAATTTTTACAAAGGTTCAAACATCTATTCTACCCTCCTGACACAGGAAACCACATGATGAAGGAATTTGGAGCCAGAATACCTGCCCTTTATTGATCTTAGGCAAGTCATTGAATCTTCCTCAGCTTTAGTTTTCACATATTTACAGTAACAATAGTGATAAATTATTATTACAATAATAAATATATCAATGACTAAAATTGCCATGAACATTTATTGACTGCTTACTATGCTCTAGCCCTCATATGTTTGTAATCTATCATAATATGCAGCATGATGAGTACTTGCATTAATTCCACTTCATAGATGATAAAACTGAGGCTCAGAGAGGATAAGTGGCATGGCCATGATTAGCCAAATTGTAAGCATCAGAACAGGGGTTCATAGTTTATGCTTTCATGCACTGCTCTCCACTACCCTCCACAAAGTGAGCACAATAGTTTATATTTCTTGTATTTGCTTCTCAGGGCTGTTTTAGGAGCTAATTTGTTCATGTAGAAGGATAGTGGTTTCCAAACTATAAACTTATACAAATGTTGGTTATTATTAGTATTTTCATAGGACTCTGGCCTTTCAAGTCAAAATAAAAGCTACTCTAGTATCAGGGAAATTTTAAGGAATAAAAGTTTTGCAAATCTACAATTACAGGATCTTAAATCATTTAGTATTTCAGACATGCTAGTTTTGTAGCCGCAGGCCATTTCCAAAACTATTTTTCATTATAGATTGAGCTCAATTCCTCTAGTGGGATGAAATTGCTAGACAAATATTTCTATCTTTCTTTTATTTCATATAGGGATGATTATATTAGTTTCCTAGGGCTGCTGCAACAGATTAAACTTGTTGGCTTAAAATAACAGAATTATTTCTTTTAAAACTAAACATACTCTAACCATATGATCTTGTATTTGCACTACTTGATGTTTACCCAAATGAATTTAATACATTTATCCATAGAAAAACCTTTACGTAGGTATTTATAGTGGCTTTATTCATGATTACTAAAACTTGGAAGCAACCATGATGTACTTCTGTAAGTTAATGGGTAAATAAATTGTTGCATGTCTAAACCATGGACTATTATTCAATGAACAAAATGAGCTTTCAGGCCATGATAAAACATGGAGGAAACTCAAATGCATCTTACCAGGTGAAAGAAGCCAACCTAGAAAGACTGTATATTTGTTTTTGAGTGGGCCATGAGAAGCCCATATATTTTTTGGTCATACGCTATTCTGGGTGTTTCTGGATAAGATTAACATTTAAATTGATAGACTGAGTAAAGCAGATTGCCCTCAATTAATGTGGGTAGAATGGGCCTAATTTAATTAATTGAAGGTCTGAATAGGAAACAAAGGCTGACCCTCCCCAAAATAGAATAGAATTCTTCCTACCTGACAGGCTTCAAACTGAACAAGACTTTTCCTGTCTTTGGACTAAAACAGAAACATTGTTTTTTGTTCTCTCTTGGGTTTCCAGCTTGCCAATTTACCCTACAGATCTTGGGACTTGCCAGCCTTCATAATTGCGTAATTCAATTCCTTATACTAAACTTTCTCTCTCTCTCTCTCAGAGAATTTTTAAGACAGTGAAATAATTCTGTCTAATACTCTAATGGTGGATGCATGTTATCATGCATTTGTCAAAACCAGTAGAATGTACACCACTAAGAGTGAACTCTAAGGCAAAGCATGGACTCTGGGTAATGATGTATCAATGTAGGTTCATCCATTGTAACAAATAAGGTAGCACTGTGCTGTGGGATGTTCATAGCGGGGAAGGTTGTTATTTGGGAACAATGGATAAAAGCGAATTCTCTGTACTTTCTGTTCAACTTTGCTGTGAATCTGAAACTGCTCTAAAAAATAAAGTCTATTAAAAACAAGACAAAGTCTATTAAAAACAAAAACATTAAAAACAAACAAAAACAGATAAATTTATTCTCTCACCGTTCTGGAGGCCAGACGTCTGAAATCAAGTTTGCCAGCAAGGCTGCACTTCACCTGGTGGCTCTAGGGAAAAAGTCTTTGCATCTTACAGCCTCTGTAGCTGTGGGCCTTCCTTCATGTGTGGCTGCACAATTCCGATCTCAATCACCATGATCACATCGTCTTCTCTTTTTCTTTCCTTTTCCTTTGTTTCTTTCTTTCTTTTTCTGAGATGGAGTCTTGCTTTGTCACCCAGAGCTGGAGTGCAATAGTACAATCTCAGCTCACTGCAACCTCCACCTCCTAGGTTCAAGCGATTCTAGTGCCTCAGCCTCCTAAGTAGCTGGAATAATAGGTACTCGCCACCACACCTGGCTAATTTTTGCATTTTTAGTAGAGATGGTTTCATCATATTGTCCAGGCTGGTCTTGAACTCCTGACCTCAAGTGATCGGCCTGCCTCAGCCTCCCAAAGTGCTCTTTGTTTCTTATAAGGATACTTGTTATAGGATTTAGGGCCCACCTGGGCAAGCTGGGATGCTATCTTCATCTGAAGTTGCTTAATATAATTACCTCTGCAAAGATACTTTTTCTGCATAAAATAAGATGCATAGTTTTCAGAGATTAGGGCATGGACATATCTTTTTGGAGGCTACCATTCAGACAATTACAATGATCATTTACCCAACCCTGGTCAAGAGACCTCAGAGAAAGTCTACTCAATGACTTTTAGATAAGGCTTTCTCTTTTATTTCTTCTCTATTTATGTGCATCTCTTCTATGCATGAGAAGAAACTAACTTTTCTTTCTAACTTTCTGCACAGTTTAAGAGGGCAAGGGGCCTGGAATAGCAGCAGCCATCTTGGGTCCAAGTGGTGACAAGCCTGAAGACTTTGTTGAGCCACTGAAATAAGCCTGAATTTCATTCCATTTGAGGCTGTCAGTGTTCTGATAGTTTAAATTGTTGATCATTATGATTTTTGTCACCTGTAGTTCAAAGCATACTAAATATTAAAATGGGAAAATATAAATATCACATAAGGGAAAGAACTTATGTAACTTATGCGATAATTAAAATATAACAGATTTAGAATTCGAGAAAATAAACAACTGTCTTAATGGTCAAGTTGGCTAAAGAGAGGGTAATTCAAGGGTTATTCCAAGAACACAGACAGAAAGAGCCTTATTTATCCTTAAGAATAGGAGTCAAGAGAACTAGCCTAGTTGGAGGGCAAGAAAAGGCAGAACCAACTGCTTGACCATCAATTCTGTGAAGTCAATCAGAACTATATAAAGCTTTGCATAACACATGGGTGGAGGGTGGCACCTGCAGCAGGTATCAAAGTTTCAAGGTCAGAGTCTCAGGAAAAGCTTTGGGCATCCTCTGGGGTGAAAGTTAGAAAGCATTCAGGTGAGTGAAAACTTGATAGTCTATCACAGTTTAGCTCTTGAACAGAAGCTCACATTCTAGGTACTTCAGGAGACACAACAACAAATTAAATGGTATAACTATCCTACTATCCTGAGATATCTCAGGATAGTCACCATTTCTTGAAGAGAAAATATGTATATACAAATGGTAATAAAGTAAGAAAGTTCCTAAGAGCTGCAGATTTAACAATTTAGGTCTGGGTAAGAGAAAGAAGTGGAAATTCTGATATGGAAGCAGAAAACTATACAAAGCTCTAAAAGAAAATTTGGCTTATCAATTTGTCTAGCTAGAGGCTCTACTGTGAGCTATTGCTCTGGTACCCTAGCCACTAAAATCACAAACTCCTTGAAGTTCTTTCTAGATCCAAAGTCTATGCTTCTGTTTTACTGCATTATGCTACATCCTTAAAATGGACACAGCAGGTATAGCTGCACTTGATGTGACTTTTCATTTTTGTTTCACAAAATATAAGCTAATATTGAATGTAACTAACCCGTAAAAACCAGCAACAACAATAATCCTTCCTAAGACAACTTACTCCTTTATCAATCACTGACATTCACAAAGGTTTCCTAATGTATTGTCTTTTTGTATCCTTCCAGAAATTAAGGGAGTAGAATACTTTAGGTAGTTTAACATTAAAAAAAAGCATATAACAGGGCCAGATTATAAATGTACATATGAATTATATCAAGCCTAAAGTATTTACTTGTCCTGCTTCTAAACCCCACAGATCTCATGGGTAAACTTTGAGAACATACTGGTTTTGTAGTAAAGACATGTATTCATCGAATGGAAAATCTCAGATTTTTATATGTAGCCACATGTGAAAACTATTGTAAGGTGGACAGATCCTGAAATGGTATTGCATAACTGGAGCTGGATTTGACACAAATCTTATGTAATAAAATGCCAGTCTACTTCTGCTCATACTCCAGTCATCACGGGCTCCCTTAGCAGTAATCAAAGCAGTAATGACCCAGACAAGTCCTTTTATGCATAGCTTAACATGCAGCCAGGGGAAGTTTTTGAAAACTATGAAATAACTCTCCATTATGAATATCATGGAGTCATCCCCTCAATGTGATTAAGTAGCTTTAATTTTGATTGCTGGCAGATTTTACAGTTTTCAACACCTGTAGCTCCATGGTAGACTTAAGATAGGTGTTTTGCAAAATTCCTTTTTATTTTCCACATCAGTTTAACAGAACTTGATTTCACTGGAGCCATTAAATATCTTCCATTCTACGACCAGCGGGTCTTTGACTTAAGCAGACAAAATAGTTCACTGGTCTGACAGCCAGGTTGTCTTTTTTTTTTTCTTCTGCCCCACTGTTAAATCTCTGCCTCTCAAAGCTATCTATCTATGTTTACTACTACATACAACTCAAAACCAAAACAAAACAAACATTTTTTCTGCCCTATGTTGGAATCCTGACACATTCTTAGAGTCTCAGTCTTAGTGTCATAAAAACCCTTCAATTTAAAGGATGTCCCCATGCAATATCTAGCAACCCTTATCACTACCCCTCCAATCACCAAAAATATATGCTTGTAGTTATTTTTTTACCTAAAGAATAATCCCTGACCAGTTTCAAGTTTCAAGTTTCAGGCAGCCTCTATTTTAGAAAGATATTATAATACTTAACCAAGTCTATTGCCTTTCCTTAATAATTGCTGGCATTTACTAAGAATTTACTTTGTGATATCCACATCTCCTTTAATTTTTACAATTACCTTATTCAGCAAGGACCTCGATTATCCCTTTCTTTTTCCAGCCAAAAAAGTCCTGCTTAGAGCACAGATCGCTTAAGTAGCATTACACAGCTTGTAAATGATGGAGATAAGGTGAAATTTAAGGTTGCCTGTGCTCTTAACTTATATTTCCTCACACTATTGAGGTATTTACTAGAGCTACATTTAAATCATAACTCTGCCAACCTGTGCTCTAATAGAGATTACTCCAGAGAAGTTCCTACCTAACCAAACCTTTATAAGAAGAAGAGAATATTTTCTGCCAGGAACTGTTGAGATACAAAACTGTTAAGTCAACTTGGGAAAGGTAACCAGCTACAATTAAGCAGTTTAGGTTCTGTCAGTATCATAATTTTACATGTTGCCAAAAGAATAGAACCAAAAGTACAACATGTAGGCCGTTTGAGTTAGGGTGAAGACAATTCCTTTATTCTGCAAGAGTAGGTGTAACTGCAGAGGAAAATGTGAGTTTGAAGCTCTGGGTGTGAGGCCAAAATTAGAGAGAGAAAGCAAAGACAAAGTCCACGAAAGAGGCGACGTAGATAATAGAAGTGGACTGTGCAGAGGACACAGATTTCAGTGTTCCCATATGCAAGCAATATAAGGATCTAAGATAATCCTTGGGCCTCAACAGGACAGCTGTTGAATAAAATCTAGATGGGGAGACCCCCCACAGCTATCTTCATGACAGTAAAACATAGTCCAGCCCTTTGGGTCTAATAAAATTGCTATATCTTTTGAGTGCTACTGATACATTATGTTCTATGCTAAGCAAATTATATGTCATCTTATTTCATTCTCACAATTCTCTCACAAAAGACATGGTGTTATATATTTTATCCTTCACAAAGTTGAAGCTTCAAGAAATTAAGTTCCTTGACCATCTCTAATGCTCATATTTGGATTTTTATTCTGATTTAAAGGATGAGAAAAAATTTTACTCTTAAATGATGTATGGTCTATCTTAATTCATATTTACTAATCATGTACAGCATTCACAAATAAATGAAGAGTTGAACTCTAACACATTCCAATATGTTGGTCCACATATGTTGATAGTTTAAGTGTACTAAGTTTGCCTGGATACCTTTTTTTTTTTAAAAATAGCTTCAAAAAAAAAAAAAGATTTGCCCTCCCAGGATATTCGAGAATGTGACTTAGTATGCATTATTTAAACATAGCTTGGAATTGGCAAAGATAGCTTGAGAGTAACCCATGTAAAAAAAAAAAAAATCTCAAGTAATTGAGTCTGTGTTATAAGTAAACTTGCAAAATGGACTAATTAAATATAGGCTTCCTAAATAAATGGAACAATAGTTTCTAAAAATTATCCCCAAAATATGCTTTAAAAAAAATCCCTAAAAGGCATTTTTGTTCCTTGTAACTTCTCAAAGCCTAGGCTTAGTCGAAAATTGAAACTTTAGTAAAACCTACATTTTTGTTTGTTTTTGAGTCCTAGACATTAACTAAATCACAATATCTGGTCCAAATATCACAGAATCACCCTACATGGCCCTTATGATTTCCATGATGCTCTATTCATTAAACACTCAGAATATTCTCAGGAGTTCTCTGGTACCTCAGGAACAGATTCTATCTTACCTCAAGTTCAAAGATCTATTTCCTTTGTTGAGACCTTCCTATAACATCAGCCATGCCCTCTGTTCAGTCACGAATTTTCATTCCTCCAAGGTCTGGAGTGTTCTGGTACTTCTCAGGATGTCAGAAGAACCTCCTTTAATGAAGTTTTTTGAGCAGGGGCTGTAATTTCCCCATCTTCATTGCTTTTGCATGAATCTTAGCATCTAGGTACTACTCACTGTTGAATTATATTAAACGGTTTGTATGTGTCAGATTTGAATAAATACATTGTTTAAGCATGACATTTAGCACTGCTAATTGGCTTAAAGAAACAAAACTTATTCTACTGAAATCTTTTATGAGAAAATGTATCCCACAGTTTACCCAATTTATTACACACCCTTTAGTTAGTAAAATGTTTATAGTTTTAAGTTGGGTATGATAGAATTTTCCAGGAATATGTCAGTGTTTCCATTATGCCCTTATTTTTCACCCCAAAGTAGCACAAGTTTATTACTATGTCCATAAAAATTAATATTCCACTGAAACTTGGCAACAAACTATTAAGTAAATGTTTACATATGCCTTCAAATATTAGTTAAGTTGTTTCTACTAAATGCTAGACCTGCCAGGCATAAAAATTGTTAATCTATAGCCTTTGTTAGCTAATTCATTTGAGTTATTCTTTCAGTAATTAAACTTAGCTAAGAAACAGCACCTGAAATGGACGGGAAGCCAGAAAAGGGCTGACAGAGAAGGAGTTTGTTAATTATCCAGAAGCTTCTAACATGAGGTCATCCTGAAAAGTGAAAACTATCAAACAAGGCAAGTATAGCCAAGCAGGCGGGATGACTTGCACCAAAATATACATCCCTGTTCTCTGTCAACTGCATGTCAGCTGTCAGGAAGTGGCCTAAGGGCCAACTCACATGGGCCATCTGCGGGGAACATGCTTAGGAATGTATTGCAGATGGAGGGCTAATTGAGCTCCCAATATATTTGGCTGACCAAATGGTGGGGAAGCCAGGCCTTCATAAGATTTTAAAACTTTATGTCCACTATAGGAAGGCTGAAAATTCTTTGGATAACTAAGGAGCCAGTGAGGATAGAGGAAAGGAAAGTGTGGTGAGCTCAAAGATATCGAAAGAAAAGAACCAATGAACTGAGCTAGTCTCTTCTTTTGTCAGCTCCTATCCTGGTTCTGCATAGAATGAATCATTGTTCTAAGTTGTCTCCCTTCTTCCCTCCTTCCATGCCTCTCTCTATACATTTATATTGAAGTGCCTATGAGAATTAGAAGACTTATTTGATTCAAGACTTGCCTTCACCACTCACTAGCTGTGTGATTCCAGCAAGATAATTTATTACCTAAACATTCATTCATTTATTTATTTTTTTGAGACAAAGTCTCACTCTGTCACCCAAGCTGGAGTGCAGTGGTGTGATCTCGGCTCACTGCAACCTCTGCCTTCCGGGTTGAAGCGATTCTCCTGCCTCAGCCTCCTTAGTAACTGGGACTACAGGCATGTGCCACTACACTCGGCTAATTTTTGTATTTTTAATAGGGATGGGGTTTTACCATGTTGCTCAGGTTGGTCTTGAATTCCTGACCTCAGGTGATCTACCCACTTCAGCCTCCCACAGTTCTGGGATTATAGGCATGAGCCACTGCGCCTGGCCCATTTCTTTAATTATAAAGTAATATCTAATGAGAGTTCTAATAAATGTTTGATGGTGCAAAACCCTGCTCCATTTACATGGCTAGGATCAGAAACCTATAAGCTGACACATGTGAAACTTTGGTTAATAATAGTAATAAATAATGTTGGGCATTTATTATGTGCCAGCAAGGTCAAGAATTTGGCATAAAATATCTTACCTATCTATACAACACACATCTAAAGTATATTTTTTGACTTTAAAAAATCAGAGGCTCTGAAAGTTTCAGCCTCTTTCCCAGGATGTTTATTCTCCCTAAATTGACCTATAGATTTAATCATCAAAATTCCAGATAAATTACATTTTTTTTTTACATATTGACAAACTGATTCCAAAATTGATATGGAAATGCAGAAGGCACAGAATAGCCAAAGCTAATTTTGAAAAAAATAAAAAAAAGCAAAAGATTGGAGGGATGTATATTACCTAATTTTAAAATTTATGATAAAGATCTGGTAATCAAGACAGCTTGGTATTAGCATAAAGATAGATATACAAATCAATGAAGCAGAAAGGGAGTGTAATAATAGACCCACACTTGTATGAGCATTATTTTTATTTAAAGGCAATAGAGTAATTCATTGGGGAAGAATAGGTTTGTTTAAAAAAATATAAAGTGACAAAAACTTCATCCACATGGAACAAAACACACCTCCTACCTCATACTATACAAAAATATTTCAACATTCATTATACATCTAAACATAAACATTAAAACTCTAAAACTTCTCGGAGAGAATCTTTGTGACCTGGCAGTAGATAAAGAGGTTTTTTTTGTTTGTTTGTTTGTTTGTTTTTGTTTTTTTTTAAATAAAACACAAAACACACTAACTGTAATAGAAAAGATATATATGACATAATCTTAATCTAAATTAAAAACTTACAATCTTCAGAACATATTAAAATAATGAAATGCAAGGTACAGGTAAAAAGAAATTTTTGCAATGCATACATCCAACAAAGAATTTGTACTAAAAATATATAACCTTCCACTTCAGTAATAAGACAAATACATTATTTGAGGATTTAAATGAGGTTCTTGAACATTCTTGAACAACCAAAACTAATCCATAACATTAGAGACTAGACCAATGGTCACCTGGACCTGGAGGGTGATTACCTGAAAAGAAGAAACTTTGTATCCTGATGGAAGTTTATCATTTTGTAAATGTGTGTTGGTTATACAAGTGTACATGTTTGTTATAATTCCTCCAAATATCTACTTAAAATTTTATTATATATAAATGAGATTTAAGTAAAGATGACTTTAAATATTGACCAAAGTGGTCGTCAGTTGATTTTGTGTCTGTTCTTGTGTGTTGATTGAAAAAAGAATTGCTCATGAAAGAGAGATGCCAAAAAATTGGGGAATGTACAATACCTGATTTTAAAATTTATGATAAAGATCTGGTGTACAGTTTGTTCTAGTATGGTGCTGTCACTAATGATAATATCATTCATGAGAATAGAATGGTCAGGAGAAAGAGCAGGCTTTGAAAAAATGAAAGTTTTAAAATATTTAGTATTACTTGTCTATGAAATATCTAAGTAAAATAGGTCACTAAATAGGTAAACGTGGGTCAGTATGTTATCAGATAACTTGTAGATTTATGTGTACAATATATGACATAGTTTGGCTCTGTGTCCCCACCCAAATCTCATGTTGAGTTGTAATTCCCAGTGTTGGGGAATAGACCTCGTGGGAGGTGATTGGATCATGGAAGTGGGTTTTCCCTATCCTGTTCTCATGATAGTGAATGAGTTTTCATGAGATCTGATGGTTTAAAAGAGTGTGGCACTTCTCCTTTTGCTGTCTCTCTTGTTTTGCCATCTGAAGATCGTGCCTGCTTTTCCTTCACCTTCCATCATGATTGTAAATTTCCTTAGGCCTTCCCAGATATGCCTCCTGTATAACCTATGAAACTGTGAGTCAACAAACCTCTTTTCTTCATAAATTATCCAGTTTCAGTATGTCTTTACAGTAGTGTGAGAATGGACTAATACAGAATATTGGTACTAAAGAAGTGGGGCCTTGCTATAAAGATACTTGAAAATGTGTAAGCAACTTTGGAACTGGTTAATGCACAGAGGTTAGAACAGTTTTGAAGGCTCAGAAGAAGGAGGAAGATGAGAAAATATTTGGAACTTCCTAGAGATTTGTTAAATTGTTGTGACCAAAATACTGACAGTGATGTGGACAGTGAAGTCCAAGCTGAGGTGGTCTCAGATAGAGATGAGAAACTTATTGGGAACTAAGGTAAAGGTCACTCTTTATATGCTTTAGTAAAGAAACTGGCAGTGTTGTGCCCCTGCTCTAGGCATCTGTGGAATTTTGGACTTGAGAGAGTTGATTTAGGGTATCTGGTGGAAGATATTTCTAAGCTGCAAAGTATTCAAGATGTGGCCTGGCTGCTTCTAAAAGCCTACACTTATTTGTATAAACAATGAAATGACCTGAAACTAGAACTTATATTTAAAAGAGAAGTAGAGCACAAAAGATTGGAAAATTTGCAGCCTGACCATGTGGTGTAAAGAAAAATCCATTTTGGGGGGAGAAATTCAAGGCTTAGGAAATTTGTGTAAATAAAGAAAAGCCAAATGTTAATAGCCAAGACAATGGAAAAAAATGCCTCTAGAACATTTTAGAGACCTTCAGAGCTGCCCCTCCCATCACAGGCCTGGAGGCCTAGAAGGGAAAAATGGTTTTATGGGCCAGAACTACACCTCTGCTGCTCTGTACAGTCTTAGAACATGGTGCCCTGAATCCCAGCTGCTCCAGCTCTAGCCATGTGTAATAGGGGCCAAGGTACAGCTTGGGCCATTGCTTCAGAGGGTGTAAGCCACAAGCCTCAGCATCTTCCATGTGGTGTTGAGCCTGCAGGTGCACAGAAGGCAAGAGTTAGGTTTTGGGAACCTCTACCTAGGTTTCAGAGGATGTATGGTAATGCCTGGATGTCTAGGCAGAAGTCTGCTGCACGAGAGGAACTCTCATGGAAAACCTCTATGAGGGCAGTGCAGAGGGGAAATGTGGAGTTGGAGCCCCCACACAGAGTCCCCACTGGGGCACTGCTTAGTGAATCTGTGAGAAGAGGGCCACTGTTCTCGAGACCCCAGAATGGTAGCACCACCAACAGCTTGCACCATGCACCTGGAAAAGCTGCAGGCATTCAAGGTCAGCTCCAGGGGCTGTATCCAGCAAAGCCACAGGAGTGGAGATACCCAAGGCCTTGTGAGCCACCCCTTGTATCAACATGTCCTGAGTGTTAGACATGACATCAAAGAAGATTATTTTGGAGCTTTAAGATTTAATGAGAGATCCAAGATGGCCAAATAGGAACAGCTCTGGAGTACAGTTCCCAGCGATAAAGCAGAGGGTGAGTGATCACAGCATTTCCAGACAAGTTTTTACTGCCCAGAAACCAGGAGATTCCCAGGCAGAAAAGTGCCATGAGTCTCCAGCATGGCTGTTTCAGCAGGCACAGTGGGTCTCTGCACAAAAACTCACAAAAATCTGGGAAGCTGATTCAACTGGTGCCTGGAATGGCTGGGAGACAGAGTCACCCATTCAACTGAAAAAAAGGGGGCTGAAACAGGGAGCCAGGTAATCTGGCTTGGTGGGTCCCACCCCCACAGAGACCAGCAATCTGAAATGCTCTGGACTGAGAGTTTCACAGCAAGCACACCTCACAGCTGGACTTGGGATGGGCCAGCTCTGTGAGGGGAAGGGCGTCTGCCATTACCGAGGCAGTCCACCACTACCGAGGCAGTACGCCATTACTGAGGCAATCTGCCATTACCAAGGCAGTCTGCGATTACAGAGACAGTCTGCCATTACCGAGGCAGTTCTAACTATACCCCTATAAACAAAACAGCAGGGAAGTTCACACAGCAGCTGGGCATAGTCCACAGCAGCTCAGCAATGCCTCTGCTGGCAGACTGTGACTAGGCTACCTCCTTGCTGGGCAGGGTATCTCTGATGAAAGGCAGCAGCACATCAGGAACTTATAAATAAAGCCCCGCCTTCCCAGGACAGAGCATCTGGGGGAAAAAAAGGCAGTTACGAGTTCTGCTACAGCAGACTTAAACGTACCTGCCCAGCAGCTCTGAATGGAACAACAGAGCTCACAGTTCACCACTTGAGCTCCTGTAAGGGACAGACTGTCTCCTCAAGCAGCTCCCTGACCCCGATATATCCAAAGAGATGTAAAGGAGAGCTCAGGTTGACATCTGGTGGGTATCTTTCTGGGATTAAGATAACAGAAGAAGAAACTGGTAGCAACTCTTACTGTTCTGCAGCTGCCAGAGGTGATCCCCAGGGAAGCAGAATCTGGAGTGGACCTCCAGCAGTCCTACAGCAAAGGGGCCTGACTACTAGAAGGAAAACTAAAACACAGAAAGAAATAATTTCATCATAAACAAAAAGGATGTCTACTCAGAGACCCCATCTGAAAGTCATCAGCTACAAAGATTACAGGTAGATAAATCCACAAAGATGTGAAGAAACCAGTGCAAAAAGGATGAAAACACCAAAAACCAGAACACTTCTCCTCCTCCAAGGGATCATAACTCCTCACCAACAAGGGAACAAGGCTGGGTGGAGAATGAGTCTGATGAATTGACAGAAACAGGCTTCAGAAAGTGGGTAATAACAAACTTCTCTGAGCTAAAAGAACATGTTCTAACCCAGTGCAAAGAAACTGAAAACCTTGATAAAAGGTTTTATGAAATGCTAATGAGAATAAACAGCTTAGAGAAGAATATAAATTAATTGATGGAGCTGAAAAACACAACACGAAAACTTTGCAAAGCATACACAAGTTTCAATAGCTGAATAGATCAAGCAGAAGAAAGGATATCAGAGATTGAAGATCAATTCAATGAAATAAAACAAGAAGGCAAGATTAGAGAAAAAGGAGTAAAAAGAAATGAACAAAGCCTCCAAGAAATATGAGATTATGTGAAAAGACCTAATCTACATCTGATAGGTGTACCTGAATGGGATGGAGAGAATTAATGCAAGCTGGAAAACACTCTTCAGGATATTATCCAGGAGAACTTCCCCAACATAGCAAGGCAGGCCAATATTCAAGTCCAGGAAATACAGAGAACACCACAAAGATATTCCTCAAGAAGAGCAACCCCAAGACACATAATCATTAGATTCACCAGGGTTGAAATGAAGGAAAAAAATGCTAAGGGAAGCCAGAGAGAAAGGTCGAGTCATCCACAAAGGGAAGCCCATCAGACTCACAGCAGATTTCTTGGCAGAAACCCTACAAGCCAGAAGAGAGTGGGGGCTAATATTCAACGTACTTAAAGGAAAGAACGTTCAACCTAGAATTTCATATCCAGCCAAACTAAGTTTCATAAGCGAAGGAGAAATAAAATCTTTAATGAACAAGCAATTGCTCAGAGATTTCATCACCACCAGGTCTGCCTTACAAGAGCTCCTGAAAGAAGCACTAAACATAGAAAGGAATAACCAGTACCAGCCACTCCAAAAATGTATCAAATGGTAAAGAGCATGGAAACAGTGAAGAAACTGCATCAACTAATGGGCAAAACAACCAGCTAGCATCAAAATGGCAGGATCAAATTCACACAAAACACTATTAACCTTAAATGTAAATGGGCTAAATGCCCCAATCAAAAGACACAGACTGGTAAATTGGATAAAACTCAAGACCCATCAGTGTGCTGTATCCAGGAAACCCATCTCACGTGCAAGGATACACATAGGCTCAAAATAAAGGGATGGAGGAAGATTTACCAAGAAAATGGAGAGCAAAAAAAGCAGGAGTTGTAATCCTAGTCGCTGATAAAATAGACTTTAAACCAACAAAGGTCAAAAGAGATGAAGAAGGACATTACATCATGGTAAAAGGATCAATGCAACAAGAAGAACTAATGATCCTTAATATAAACGCACCCAATACAGGAAAACCCAGATACATAAAGCAAGATCTTAATGACCTACAATGAGAGTTAAACACCCAAACAATAATAGTGGGAGACTTTAACACTCCACTGTCAATATTAGACAGATCAATGAGACAGAAAATTAAGAAGAATATCCACGACTTGAACTCAGATCTGAACCAAGCAAACCTAATACACATTTACAGAACTCTCCACTACAAATCCACAGAATATACATTCTTCTCAGCACCATATCACACCTTCTCTAAAGTTGACCACATAATTGGAAACAAATCACTCTTCAGCAAATGTAAAAGAACAAAAATCATAACAAATAGTCTCTCAGACCACAGTGCCATCAAATTAGAACTCAGGATTAAGAAACTAACTCAGAACCACACAGTTTAATGGAAACTGAACAACTGGCTCTTGAATGTTGACTGGATAAACAATGAAATGAAGGCAGAAATAAAGATATTCTTCGAAACCAATGAGAATGAAGACACAATGTATCAGAATCTCTGGGACACATTTAAAGCAGTGTCTAGAGGAAAATTTATAGCAATAAATTTATAGCAATAAATTATGCCCACATGAGAAGCAAGGAGAGACCTAAAATCAACACCCTATCATCAAAATTGAAAGAGCTAGAGGAGCAAGATGAAAAAAACTCAAAACCTAGCAGAAGACAAGAAATAACTAAGATTAGAGCAGAACTAAAGGAGATAGAGACACAAAGAAAACTTCAAAAAATTAATAAATCCAGGAGATGATTTTTGAAAAGATCAGCAGAACAGACCACTAGCCAGATTAATAAAAAAGAAAAGAGAGAAGAATCAAATAGATGCAATAAAAAATGATAAAGGAGATATCACCACCGATTCCACAGAAATACAAACTACCATCAGAGATTACTACAAACAACTCTATGCGTGTAAACCAGTAAACCTGGAAGAAATGGATAAATTCCTGGACACTTGCACCCTCCCAAGCCTAAACCAGAAAGAAGTTGAAACCCTGAATAGACCAATAACAAGAGCTGAAAGTGAGGCAGCAATTAATAGCCTACCAACCAAAAAGAGCCCAGGTCTGGATGGGTTCACAGCTGAATTCCACAGACATACAAAGAGGAGCTTGTACCATTCCTTCGGAAACTATTCCAAACAATCCAAAAAGAGGGAATCCTTCCCAAATCATTTTATGAGACCAACATCATCCTGATACCAAAACACAGCAGAGATTCAACAAGAAAACTTCAGGCCAATATCCATGATGAACATAGATGCAAAAATCTTCAATAAAATACTGACAAACTGATTGCAACAGCACATGAAAAAGCTTGTCCATCACAATCAAGTAGGATGTGGAGAAATAGGAACAGTTTTACACTGTTGGTGGGAATGTAAATTAGTTCAACCATTGTGGAAGACAGTGTTTCCTCAAGGACCTAGAAATAGAAACTCCATTTGTATATAACATTTGGATATATACCATTACTGGGTATATATCCAAAGGATTATAAATTGTTCTGTTGTAAAGACACATGCACACGTATGTTCATTGCAGCACTGTTTACAATAGCAAAGACGTGGAACCAACCCAAATGCCCATTGATGATAGACTGGACAAGGAAAATGTGGCACGTATACACCATGGAATAGTATGCAGCCATAAAAACAATGAGTTTGTGTCCTTTGTAGGGACATGGGTAAATCTGGAAACCATCATTCTCAGCAAACTGACACAAGAACAGAAAATCAAATCCCTCATGTTCTCACTCATAGGCGGGTGTTGAACAATGAGAACACATGGACACGGGTGGGAGCATCACACACTGGGGTCTGTTGTAGGGGGACTAAGGGAGGGACAGTGGGGGGTGGGGACGTTGGGAAGGGATAACATGGGGAGAAATGCCAGATATAGGTGACAAGGGGATGGTGGCAGCAAACTACATTGCCATGTATGTACCTATGCAACAATCCTGCAGGTTCTGCACATGTATCCCAGAACCTAAAGTGCAATAAAATATATTTAAAAAAAAAGATTTATGGATTGTCCTGCTGGGTTTCAGACTTGCATGGGGCCTGTAGTTCCTTAGTTTTGGCTGATTTCTCCAGTTTGGAATGAGAGCATTTACACATTGCCTGTGCCCTCATTGTATCTTGGAAGTAATAAACTTGATTTTATTTTTACAGGTTAATAGGCCGAGGGCCTTGCTGTGTCTCAGATGAGACTTTGGACTTAGGCTTTTGAGTTAATGCTAGAATGAGTAAGACTCTCAGAGACTGTGTGGAATGCAAGATTGTGTGTTGAAATGTGAGAGGAATATGAGATTTCAGAGGGGCCAGGCATGGAATAATATATTTTGGCTCTGTGTCTCCACCCAGAACTCATGTTGAATTGTAATTCTCAATGTTGAGATGGTACTTGATGGGATGTAATGGAATCAGGGGGGTGGATTTTCCCCATACTATTCTCATGATAGTGAGTGAATTCTCATAAGATCTGATGGTTTAAGTGTGTGTGGCACTTCCCTCTTTGCTCTCTCTCTCTCCTGCTATGCATGTGAAGATTGTGCATGCTTCCCCTTCACCTTTCACCATGATTGTAAGTTTCCTGAGGCCTCCCAAGCCATGCCTCCTGTACAGCTGGCAGAACTGTCAGTCAATTAAACCTTTTTTCTTCATAAGTTACCCAGACTCAGGTATGTCTTTATAGCAGTGTGAGACTGAACTAATACAGTGTATTTCATAGTAAGAGTGCAGGTAGTAATTAAACCTTAGAATAAATGATATAATCTGTGGAGAATCTGTGGTGATTAGGACAGAACTACAAAGAACACAGGATTCAGGGAATGGGCAGGAAAAAGATGGCTGTTAAAGAGAGTACGTTTTTGTATCTCGAGGGTGAGAATAAAACCAAGAGAGTAGAGTGCCACAGAAGTAAAAGTTGAGTAAAGTGTCATAGATGTTAAAGGAAGTGCCACATATTACTTTCACTAACATTTAATTAAACAAATCAAGTCACTTGGCATCTCTGACTTCACAGGGGCAGGGCAGTATAATCTTACCTGGTGCATAAAAGAAACAAAACAAAAATACGAGTGAGAGCCATGACATTTATCACACTTTGTAATAAATTACTCCTCCTGTTTCCAGCCTTGCATCTCATTCCTGTCCTCCATTGCTATATCAATGTTTTTGCTGAATTCCCTGGCTCTCCATGGTTTTTTGTGACAAATTGTTTATTTCTTCCCTATATTCTTTTTGTGCTAATATTCTAAGCTCTGCTCTGTTGCCACAGTAACCACAGCTTTTGTCCAACAGAATTTAACTGATTTGTTCATTTACTACTGACATTTTATATCCTTATGGTAAAAAAAAATAAAGTTCACACGTATAAATTTTAGTAGGATCTTCAGTGAGAGAGGCTATAAATATATGAGTCTAGTTTATTATCTTTCAGTAAACATTAAATAATACTTATCATTTAAAAATTTTACACTTATCGCTTTCTGTGCCCTGAATAAGAAATCTTTGCCTATCTCCAAGGTGTGAAGATATTTTCCTTAAAATTTTATGGTTTTGACTTTTAAGATTGGGTACATTATTCATGTAAAACTAAACTTTATGTAGGATCTGGGGTTACAATAAAGTTTCAGTATTTTTCCATATGAGATTATGGACCATTTGTTTAAAGACCCCTTCCTTTCCCATTGAAAATATTTTCTCACTTTGTCAAAAGCCACTTGGATATTTCAGTGTAGTCTATTTCTTTATTCTGTTCCATGATATATTTGTCTATTCTTAGGATGTTACAACATAGTTTTGATTACTCTAGCTTTATAGTGATACTTGAAGTCAAACAGTAAACGTTTTCAAGCCTTTTCTGGTGGTAATGGATGCTGTACAGAACTGATCCTCAGTAGCCAAGTTAATTGTAGAATCTCAGAATAGCAGAGACAAGGCCACACCACTTAACCATCAAGTGAAAGGTAAGCATAATTCCCAAAACAGGCAGCAACAGGATACAAAATCAAAGTGCAAAAATCACGAGCATTCCTACGCACCAACAACAGGCAAACAGAGAGCCAAATCATGAATGAACTCCCATTCACAGTTGCTACAAAGAGAATAAAATACCTAGGAATACAACTAAAAAGGAAATGAAGGAGCTCTTCAAGGAGAACTACAAGCCACTGCTCAAGAAAATCAGAGAGGACACAAACAAATGGAAAAAACGTTCTATGCTCATGGATAAGAAGAATCAATAATGCGAAAATGGCCACACTGTCCAAAGTAATTTATAGATTCAATGCTATTCTCATCACACTACCATTAATATTCTTCATTGAATTAGAAAAGTATTTGAAAGGTCATATGGAACAACAACAAAAAAAGCTAGTATAGTTAAGGCAATCCTAAGCAAAAAGAACAAAACTAAAGGCATCATGCTACCTGACTTCAAACCATACTACACGGCAACTGTAACCAAAACAGCATGGTACTGGTAAAAGCAAAAAAAAATCCAGACATATAGACCAATGGAACAGAATAGAGAACTCAGAAATAAGACTGCACATCTACAATCAACTGATCTTTGACAAACCTGAGAAAAACAATGAATGGGGAAAGCTTCCCTATTTAATAAATGGTGGTGGGAGAACTGGCTAGCTATATGCAGAAAATTGAAACTGGATTCCTTCCTTATACTTTATACAAAAATGAATTCAAGATGGATTGAAAACTTAAATGTAAAACTCCTAATTAAAAATCCTGGAAGAAAATCTAGGCAATACCATTCAGGATATAGACACAGGCAAAGATTTCATGATGAAAATGTCAAAAGCAATCACCACAAAAGCAAAAATTGACAAATGGGATCTAATTAAACTAAAGAGCTTCTGCACAGAAAAAAACCCTATCATCATAGAGAACAGACAACCTACAAAATGGGAGAAAATTTTTGCCATCCATCTGACAAAGGCGTAATATCCAGAGTCTACATGGAACTTAAAAAATTTACAAAAAAAAAAAAAGCAAAACACTAAAAAGGGGACAAAGGAAATGAACAGACACTGCTCAAAAGAAGACATACATGTGGCCAACAAACATATGAAGAGAAGTTTAACATCACTAATCATTAGAGAAATGCAAATCAAAACCACGATGAGATACCATCTGATGCCAGTCAGAATGGCAATTATTAAAAAGTCAAGAAACAACAGATGCTCGTGAGGTTGTAGAGATATAGGAATGCTTTTACACTGTTGGTGGGAATGTAAATTGGTTCAACCATTATGGAAGACAGTGTGGTGATTCCTCAAAGACCTAGAACCAGAAATACCATTTGACCTGGCAATTCCACTACTGGGTATATACCCAAAGGAACAAAAATCATTCTACTATAAAGATACATGCACATGTATGTTTGTTGCAGCACTATTCACAATAGCAAAGACATGGAATCAACCCAAATGTGCATCAATGATAGACTGGATAAAGAAAATGTGGTACATATAACCATGGAATATTATTCATCCATAAAAAGGAATGAGAGATCATGTCCTTTGCAGGAATATAGATGGAGCTAGGGGCCATTATCCTCAGCAAACTAACATAGGAACTGAAAACCAAACACCTCATATTCTCACTCATATGTGGGAGCTGAACAGAGACTGGCACCTGTCAGTTGTGGGGAGGGGGAGGGAGAGCATCAGGAAAAACAGCTAATGGATGCTGGGCTTAATACTTAGGTGATGGGTTGATAGATGCAGCAAAACCACCATGATGCACATTTCCCTATGTAACAAATCTGCATATCCTGCACATGTTCTCTGGAAATTAAAATAAAAATTTTAAAAATGGGCAGAAGAGTCATAATGACCTTCAAAAGGCTCTGATTCATAAGGATCTTTGGATATGCCTTGTAGAGCATAGTCTTCCTAGAAGCAAAATAGATGAGCAACCAACAAAGATCAACCACACTAATAAAGCAATTTTCCATTGCCCAGTTCCAAACCTCAGGCCAGTTCTAATCCCCAGATCCCATCAGTTAAAAGAAAAGTGAGTTTTCCTTGATAAAGGACCCTGAAATACCATAACAAGAAATAATAGTGGTGATTCCTTCAGTTCTTCCTCAAAAAGACTTAGGAATTTTACCTGGTATCATTAGGAAAGGGAAAACCCTAGATTCTCATTATCTTTTGGATACAAGGTCCAAGTTGGTGTTAATACCCAGGAAATCAAAATGCCATCATAGCTCTCCTGTTAGAGTAGAGGTATATCTGGGTCAGATAATAAATGGATTCCTGGTACTGGTCTGTCTCACAGTGGGTCCATTGCATCTGAGAGTTCACCTAGTCTTAACTTCCCTAGTTTCTGAACATGTATTTAGAGTGGGCTTATATGCAGTCAGCAGAATCCTCAACTTAATTTCTTGACCTATGGAGTAAAAGCAATTATAATAATGTTTTCATACTAGCCTAGAGCCATATGGAGCTGGCTAGTCAGAATTGGTCTTATTGAACCCAGAACAGAATCTTCCAGGTGGGCTTCCTTATATATGAGAGGTCTTCAAAAAGTTCACAGAAAAATTATGTTATGAAGAAATTATGCATAGAATTGAATTATTTTGCTCTAGAATAAATGCATACTAACTTGTTATAACTTATATGAACAGTATGTAATTTGAGGATAAGAAAAAGAGTTTGAAAAGATTCACTATCAGAGCAAAATGTATTCTGTTAAAATTGAAGCAAGAAGAAATAGCAAATTTATGTGAAGCTTGGGTAGAAGAATGGTGAAATCATTGTTGCTTTACAAAAATTTAATGAGAACAATGTCCTAAATAAATCAGCAATTTTCAAATGGATGAATCATTTTAAGAAAGGACAAGTTGATTTTGAAAATGAAGCCCATAGTGGCAGACCATCCACATTAATCTGTGAGGAAAAACTCATCTAGTCCATGCCCTAAATAAAGAGGACCAACAATTAACAGTAGAAATAATGGTCAACATCACTGATGTCTCAACAGGTTCAGCTTATACAATTCTGACTAAAATATTAAATTCTAACAAACTTTCCCCTCAATGGGTGCCAAAACCAGATGAGCTGCAGACAAGAGTGGAACTTTCAATGGAAATTTTAAACAAGTGGACTCAAATCCTGAAGCATTTTTTCAAAGAATTGTCATGAAATAAAACATGACTTTACTTGTATGATCACGAAGACAAAGCACGATCCAACCAATGGTTACTAAGAAGTGGGCATGGTCAGTCAAAGCAAAGCAAACTAGCCAAGAGCAAAGGTAACGACAACAGCTCTTTTTGGGATTCTCAAGTCGTTTTCCTTGTTGATTTAGTGGATGGCTAAAGAATGATAACATCTGCTTCTTATGAGAGTATTTTGAAAAAGTTAGACAAAACTTTAGCAGAAAAATACCCAGGAAAGCTTCACCAGAGTTATTCTCCACCACAGTTGCGCTCCTGCTCATTCCTTTTATTAAACAAGGGCAGTTTTGCAAGAGTTTTGATGAGAAATTATTAAGCAACTACCTTACAGTCATGATTCGGTTTCTGACTTCTTTTCATTTCCTAATCTTAAAAAAATCTGTAAAAGGCATTTATTTTTCTTCAGTTAATAATTAAAAATGACGGCTGGGTGTGGTGGCTCACGCCTGTAATCCCAGTACTTTGGGAGGCCTAGGCCAGGGGATCATTTGAGGTCAGACTAGCCTGGCCAACACGGTAAAAACCTGTCTCTACTAAAAATACAAAAATTAGCTGAGCATGATGGCACATGCCTGTAATCCAAACTTCTTGGGAGGCTGAGTCAGGAGAATCGCTTGAACCCAGGAGGTGGAGGTTGCAGTGAGCCAGGATTACGCCACTGCACTCCAGCCTGGGTGAAAGAGCAAGACTCCGTCTCAAAATAACAATAATAATAAATGACTGCATTGAGGTAGTTAAATTCCCACGACCTTCAGTTTTCAGGAATGAACTAAATGGCCTTTATCATTGCTTACCAAGGTGTCCTGAATTTGATGGTGCTTATGGTAAGAAATAACGTTTATATTTTTATCTTTTAATTCAAATTTTCCACCAACTTTTCAAAATCACTTCATAAATGTCTATTGTAAAATATAGTAATTTGACCCAGACACATTATTTAATCCTTAATTTCTTTCTTTTCAATTATTTTGAGTATAAATCTATTTGTCCATGAATATCAAGAAATAGTATATCACATAGTTGTTTGGAAGTCTAACTAGAAATTACTTATCAAGAACTGTAAAGGGTCTGAGATTTCACCCTACTTTCAAGCTAACAAACTAGCCTTCCATAGTTTCATGAATGCTGGCAGAAGACATGATATTTTAGGTAAAAAATTGCATTATTCTTGTCAACCAGAACCTTGGAGGTTGATTTATGTTACCCAAAGAAGATCTCTATCATTGGCAGCTTGTGTGCTCACTGGAAGCTTAGAACTACTAAAAGTGGTTCTAGCAGGTCCTCAGAAACATAGGCCTGCAATCTCTATGTGGACAAAAGTAGAGAAGAGATCTGAAGCAACTGTGTGAAAGAGATGCTGCTTTTAAATCTCATTTTACCTTCAGAGTTGAGAGTCGATAGTGGAGTGCCCTACCCCGACGGAAAAATAGGTGAAAAAACACATCATGACCAGAATGCTTCTTTGGTGTGCAAAACAACTAGTTTGGGGAAGATGTTGTGATGTAAGGAGTTTCCAGGACTTGGCTGAGCTGAAAGATTATTGTTTTAGAAATCTTGAAGGATAGGAAGGAAGAGTAAGAGAATGGGCCCTAGTAGTCAGGGAGTTAACAACATAATTGAGCACTGTGTTTGAAAGACAAGATAATACTTTCAGTGAATAAGAAACTAAAGTTTCTGATCCAGAAGAATCAGAAGCATGATTCTTGATGGAGCTGGTCAAGTCAAGCAGTTAAAGTAGGTAGGATAGTGGCCAAAAGAATAATGCCAGGATGGGAAAGCGGGGTTTGCTTGGAAGGGGTGGTTTTATGGAGGAGAAGGTAGGAAGGGATATTTTTAAAGCTCTACCTTAATTCATAGGTGATTGATTCCATTTTTAAACTGTTTAGGTCATAACCTATGTTTCAGCCATAATAATTGGATTTTTGCTTGATTCTCAAGATTGTATTTTTACTGTACATCTTCTTTTGATAATTGTGGCATTGACTTGTTTTGGTGTCCTTTAGTATCATCCTTGGTAAGCTAGTGAGTTTCTCAGCCTCTTTAGAACCTTGGCCTCACTTTTTGCAAGGGGCCAAAATTCTATCCTTGAGTCTCAATCTCAGGGCCTGAATATGAAAGGAATAATAATAAATGAAAAAAAGAAACTTGAGAGAAAATTATTTTCCTGCTAAGGGAAATAATAGGCATCTGCTGCCAGAAACTTTGCATATTATTTAATTTTAAAATTTCTATTGTGACTCTTCATCAATCTTTCTTTCTGGACCATTGGGCATATTTTAGGTTTTGATGCCTTGCTAACACTTTACAAATGTCACCATATACCCTAGATACTATATGTTATGGGTTAAATTGTGAAGTCCATAAGTTATATGTTGAAGTCCTAACTTCCAGTGCCTTAGAACCTGAGCTTACTTGGAAATAGGGTCATTGTAAATATAATTAGTTAGAATGAGGTCATACTGGAATAAGGTGGGTTCCTAATCCAATATAACTGATATTCTTATTAAAAAAAAAAAAAGGAAACTTGGACAGAGAGGCAAACATAAACGGAGACATGTGATGAGTGGAGTTATGCTTTCACAAGTCAAGCAACGACCAGAAGCTAGGAGAGAGAAATCATTCCCCAGTGTCTTCAGAGGGATCTTGGCCTTGCTGAGAACTTGATCTCAGACTTCTACTTTCCAGAACTGTGAGACGATAAATTTCTGTTATTTAAGCCAATCGGCTTGTGGCACTTTGTTATGGCAGCCCTAGCAAACTAATACACTCTCTTCCAAGTGCCTGCCTGGAATTCTTCCTTGTATTATTACACATTTGTACTTTTCTCTAGAACAGTGTTATGTAACAAATTTTTTGGTCATGAGTAAATGTTCTGTGTCTTCTTTCCAACAATTAGTCATTAGCCAAACATCACTATTGACCACTTGAAATATGGCTACTGCACCTGAAGAACTAAACTTTTTGTTTTATTCAATTTTAACTAGTTTAAATTTACATTAAAAGGCTACACATGGCTAGCAGTTACCATATAGGATACTATGGCTCTAGAACTTGCCCTAGCCTACTAGGAGTGTCTATTTCTAAGTCCTGGTCCTACCCAGTTTGCATTTAGCCTTCTGTGAATGGCAATATTTTAAGATCAAATAAGCCATGAATCCCAAAATTTATCATTTAGGCTGCTAAATCCTATTGGTAATCCTTTACTCAATGGCTCTATTTCAACCAAACTGAAGGAAACAGCTAGCTTTTGGAGGATGTTGGATTCTAGTCCATACCCTATTTTCTTTCATTAGTCACTTTGATTCTGGTGAGCCTGCTATCAAATTTTCCAGTTCTGCTAGTGGTTTTAATATAAATCATGACTATGGATTAAGAACTAGACAGTAATTACTGATGAATTTCAGCTTGGTCATGTGACCAGCCATAGAGGCGATTACTCATTACTTCAGTGACCTTAGTTAACATTGAACTGGTGCCCAGAATATACAAGGCTCTAACTCATATTTTCAATTATGTCTGACTTTCATGACTCAATCAAGCAGTATAAAGACTTGCAGTCTTCCTTTATACTCTTATTTTTCTGATTCTTGTCACTAGAAAGTGAAGTTGTTTTTTTTCCCCCATGGCTCTTTTTTTTTTTTTTTTTGGACTAAAGCTTTCCCTAACATTTTCACTGGCTGGGATATTTATTCCTATTATTTTAAAAGTTTGCTCAATTAAGTTTTCTATTATAATGCCAAATATGCACACATCTTTTTTAATGAGACTGGAATTTGTGCCACTGCATTATAATTTCAAAATAAATCAGGCTTTCAATCATTGGTGCCTGAATTACAGTATCTGTCAAAAAGTCTTAGGAAATTATTTCTTGACCCTTTACTCCATTTTTTGACTTTTACGTTAATAATCTTATTCTTTTCATGTTACATAATTTTGAAAATTTTGTTTTTCATTTGAAACATCCTGGGGGCACTTAATTTCTTTGTGAGGAAATTGTTTAATTAATATTTTATTTTAAAAGAATGGCATTAAAAACAAATTGAAATGGATGGGCTGCATGAATGCACTCTTTAATCAGCTTAGAATAATATAACTAAAATAAAAATAATGATAACACCAAATGCTGGTGAGGATGCAGAGAAACTGGGTCACTTATACATTACTGGTGGGAATGGAAGATAGTGTGGTTACTATGGAAAATAGTTTAGCAGTTCATTTCAAGACTAAAAATAAACTCACCCTGGGGTCCATCAGTTGCACTCTTGTGCATTTATCAGACAAAATGTTAGACTTATTGTCACACAGGAATTTATACACAATGCTTATAGTAACTTTATAATAGACCCAAACTAGAAACCACTGTTAAGTAAACTATGGTATATTAGTCCCATGGAATACAACTCAGCAATAAAAAGGAATAAACTATTGATTGGTATGTACAACAACATGCAAGAACCTCCGGAAATTACACTGATTGAAAGAAGCCGATGTTAAAAGGATATATACTGCACAATTCTATTTATGTTTTATTTATGAAATAACACAAAGATAAAGAACAAATGACTCAGTGATTGCAAGCTTTAGTGGTTACAGAGCGAGGGGCAGGAGGTGGGGAGGGAATGCACACAATGGGAGATGGGGAGCCATATAGTGGGAGGAAGGAGATGAGTGTGTCTATAAAGGGTTCTAGGAGTGTGTTATGTGGCAATGGCACAATTTAGTATGTTGATGGTTGTGGTGGCTACACAGGCTATACTTGCAATACAGCTGTGTAGTGCTATACCCTCCCCCAACCACACACACATATAAGTTTATGTATAACTGATGAAATCTGATCACGCTCTATGGATTGCAGCAATGTTGATTTTTTGGTTTTGATATAATATTATGGTTGTGCAAGTTGTTAACACTGTAGAAATCTGGACAAGAGTATGGGGACTTCTATGTACATTTCTTTGCAACCTCCTGTGAATTTATAATTATTTCAAAATAAAAAGATCTGAAACCATTCTCTTATAATAAATTTTCTTCCTTCCCCATAAAACTTATGTGCATATCCTTGATCCTACCTAAATAAGGTAGGGTCTTATTTTACTCCTTTTTTGATCTAAAGAATAGAAAAGAAGCAAGTACTATTG
The DNA here is from genome assembly GCA_963573385.1 of Cacajao melanocephalus. Taxonomy (NCBI): domain Eukaryota; kingdom Metazoa; phylum Chordata; class Mammalia; order Primates; family Pitheciidae; genus Cacajao; species Cacajao melanocephalus. The sequence goes on from CAUYLG010018313.1 coordinate 184,489, forward strand.
CATTTGGTGTATATTATTTTCTTTATTCAAATTAAATTATTATTGAAACAATACACAATATAGTAAAAATAAATTCAGACACTGTGAAACAGTAAAGTATAATTTTTTCTCTAAAGAATTTAGCTTAATTCTCTAAAAATTATGCTCTAAACAATTTCTTATGGTTTTCTAAACCTGGACAATCCATGGTGAGTAAAGCAATCTGTCCTTGCTTAAAAACAGGAACTTAACAGGAAACAAACAAATAAATAATTTTAGATCATGAAAACACATGTAAAGAAAATAAGAAAATATACTATAGTATGATATGTGAAGCCAGAGGAGAAGCATTAATTAGAATGGCTGAGGACAGCCTCTTTCAGGAGATGGCATTTGACCAAGATCTGAATGACAAAAGGAGCCAGCCATGTGGAGATCTGGCATCAGCTATTTCCAGTAGCAAAAACAGCGAGTATGAAGGCTTGAGATGGGATTGCACCTGGCATGTTAGAAATGGGAAGTCCATGTGGGTATGGCATCATGAAGGGTAGGTTTGGGAGATGAGGAATCAATGACAAGATCACCCAGATCTGTGTAGACATGATAAACAGTGTGAATTATTACAAGGGAAATGGAAAGCTACCAGAGAGTTGTAAGAAGGAGAATATCATGAGATTTTCACTGTTAAAAGATCAATTTGGTTACTATATGAAGAATGGATAATATAGAGGTGAGAAAAAAGGAGAATGGTGGAAGCAGGGTGACAAGTTATGCCTAAAAGTAGAGATAATGGCAGTTTGGACCAAAGAGACAACAGTCATAAAATTATTGTAATAATTGTAATAGTCTAGGCAAGAAACATTAAAGGTGGGTTTAAGGCAGTACCAGTGGACTTTAGTTGGAGAAATATATAATTACATATATCTAACTTCTGACTAATTAGATATGGAAAGAGGGTGTGAGAGAATACAGTTTAGGATGACTCTCAAGTGATTTACTTGGGTGACTGGATAAAGGATAATATTATTAACAGTGTCAAAAATATAGAAAAAAGCATTTTGGAATCTGAGATGGCTAATTACAAGTTTCATCTTGGATATGTGAGTTAATATCCCTGGAGGACAAGCAGACAGAGTTGGATGGTTGGCAGTAGATACACAGATCTGAAATGCAAAAAGAGATCAAGACTCAAAATATAAATTTGAAAATTGTTAACATATTTATGTATATTACATAGAATATGTCTGTGTGTCCAAGAAGAGACTACTGTCCTCAATACTGTGGCATGTATACACTAAGAGTAATTAAAATATGGGTAGTATTTAAATTATAGTCTTGCTACAACTATGGAAGATATACATATACACATATGGACATTCTGTTTTCATTCAGGGCTTTTCAATTTACCCTGGACTTGAGACTAGCAGTTTTTTGTGATCAAAATGCCAATAAAATTCTGAAATTTCTTTGGCCAGTATGGCCAAAATAATCAACATATTCAGTGCAATCATTATCAAAATATGAATGACATTCCTTAAAGAAATAGAAAAAATAATCCTAAAATTTATATGGAACTAGAAAAGACCCAGAATAGCCAAAACAATCCTGAGCAAAAAGAACAAAGTTTGATGCATCATATTATCAGACTTCAAATTATACTACAAAGCTTAATAAACAAAACAGCATGGTACTGGCATAAAAACAGACATATAGACCAATGGAACAGAATAAAGAACTTTTAATGCGTTTTCAAGCATTCTACTCTTTCTTTCATGGCACTTATCACAGTCTTAAATTGTTTAATTACTTGTAAAATTATCTGTATTTTTTCCTGTAATTCTTAGTAGTCTATAACATTCATGATTAAGAGTCAAATCTGCTTGGCTGTTCCCTGAACAGTAAACTAGCATAATCCGTGGTGGTGCAGATAGATAGATAGGTGGATAGATAGATAAACATTATTTATGTCTGAATAAATAAATGAACAAGTTTGTAGAGTCTCTTGTGTATTGGCCTAAAAGTCAATACCACTGGTATATAGTCCTTATTGTGAAACCAACAGGCCATTTGAACTAGAGCAAATATTCCCCTTTTTGGTGTTCTTATATTCAGAAAGAGAAAGTGAGAATCTGTGTTTTCTGTTTCTTTTTATCTCCAAACAGCCAAACTGTATCCAGCAATCATGGTTGAAGCCCCAAAATATATTGAATAGGTCTGTAATGAAGGGGGCATGTGTTTATTAGTATCATTGTGATACTGGTATATGTTGTTTCTATTTTTGTACATTTAGAAGCAAATTTAGGATTATATCTTCTGTCTCTGTGTCTCTCTTCTGCAACATGATTTAATAAGATAAAACTCATACCCATTCATCATAAACAAACTGGATTTGTGTGTGTGTGTGTTTGTCTATCATCTAGGCCCCCATCTAGAAGGGCACCTTTGCCCAGTAGGAAAATTTTACTGTGAGATTTAAATGTAACACATCTCCAGTCTATGTAATTCGTTCTTTGTATATAAAGTCAGAGGCTATTGATTTTATTGGAATTATAAAAATTATAAAATAATCCAAATATTTTATAGGCCATTAGTGGTCCCAGCAATGAGAAATTTGTCATGTTTATTAATCTCTCTGGAAGACAATATAATAAAATGAACACCTTAGACTTTATAAGTAAATATTCAAACAGGTCAACACCAGTCATTAAGTAACACACTTCTTCCAAATTACTAATGTTTATCTTCCACTGCGTTTTCATTTCTATGTGTGGTATCTTCTATCTTACCAAAGTCTTGTTTCTTTTATGTTATAGATCACAGATGTTGGGCTAACAGTTTTATAAACTGATACTTACTTCTTGCTTTAAAATTGGTATCACATTTACAGGACATTTTTGGAAACATGTATGAGCTCAAATATTTAGAATTGTTGCTAACCTCAGAATTAAACAGGGTCCTCCCATTAAAGGACTAGGAGACATTTTTTTTTCATTAGGCTCTGGAAACTGGTTGGATCTACTCCCCAAGTAGCTTGAGATTATTTATCCTTAAGCTATCCAGTAGTTGAGAAATAGACATGAGGAAGACACTTTTCCCACAGAAAGGAAGGGGCATTAGCAATAAATGGTGGGTGCCTGGCTTTCCAACTGAACCACTTAGGCTCAACTGCAAGAGTTTGAGGTAAATGCATGCTATTTTTCCGCCCTCTCTTCAACTTAGGACCTGAGTAAGGGAGCAGGTTAACCAGCAAAATATAGGATAAAGAGCATGTATTTTGAAGATAAGTAGAACAAGTTCAAATCTTGGTTCTCCTATTTTCTGCTGTGAGCTTTAATGTCCTTATCCACATATTGAGGACAATGCTATATACTCACTAGGCTGTAAGATTAAACAGGATGATATCCTATATACAGTTCCTATATATTTGTTTACTAAAGTGTTGCTATTACTATTATTATGTATGGACTCCAAGATGTAACTTTCTAAAGAAAATCATGTTTTGATGACATGTATGTAGTAAGGAGAAACAAAGGATGTTTTACCAACTGTAGGATCATTGCTTCTTTGTTCCATGTTCTTTATTTTATCCTTGCCAGGTGTTATGCCATCTCTTTCTCTCAACTAGCTGCTCAATAAGTAATGTGCATGCAGCCACACTTACTAGTACTGGTAAATACTAGTAGTTTACTGGTACTTACAGGACTAGTAAAGGAGTAAAGTCAGGAATTAGCCTAGACTCCTTGAGTTATGGTTCCATGCCCTTTCTACTTTGACATAGACATTTTTCCTGCTAACTAAAGGGAATAATTGTAGCCATCCACAATTTCAAATGTAATGCTTCATGGTATGTACAGAATAAATATTTGCAACACAGAAGATGTTAGAGGCATTATCTAAGGAAGGAAAAAAAAGATAAGTAAGTTTCGGGAGACTGATAACAAGTTCAGTGTTGGAAATCAATATGAGATTCCCTGAGCTATATTCATTAAGATAGGTATAGTTTGTTTGCAATATGAAATTGAAAGTCAGGTCAGAAAATGGGACTTTATATTCAAATTAGATTGTCACTGAAGCTGCATTGATTGTTGAGAAAATGAAAAGAGATACTGCAATATGTAGATTCTGAATTAGTTTGCATATGGACACACATACATATTACTGTAGGGAAATAGAAATTAGAGCGGAACATAGATGATACATAACTATCAGGCTTGTTTTGCATGGTAAATGAATTTTCTAAAAAAAATTAAATTTTCTATGTGCTAAGAAGCAATATATATAATAGTTCTCATTTTCAACTCTGAAGTCAATCTACTGGGTGAGCATTCTGTCACTTACCAGCGTGATTAAGTTACTCGGGCTTGATGTACTTCAGTTTCCTTATCCATTAAATGGGACTAATAATAGATTTACCTGACAGATGACAGGGAGGATTTAATTCAATATTTTATCTTTACAAATTCTTTAAACAATGTCTGGCACATCATAAGATTTCAGTAAATATTAACTGTGATAGTAAGGGAATGTAATAAAATCCTATGGGTGGATCACAGAGAGAAAATTTATTTCATTCTGGAAAGGTCAAGAAAGGCTTTTCTTTTTCTGGACTCCTTTTTCTTTTGGCCATTTTATCTGCCTGCCACAGTCACACTTGTACCTCAAAATCCACCCAGATGGCATCCTTTTCTGTAAGACCTCCTGATGTCCCTTCCTCCCTTCTTTATCATAATGAATTACTCCATTCCCCATGCCGCCTCTGGATTCTGTATCTCACCACCATCTGTTGAATGGATCTTATCTGCTTGCATGCTTGTTTCCTCTGTTAGACTGAAGTAGACTTTCTAGAGCTTAAGGTCAATGACTTATCAACTTTGTATCTTTACCCCAGTGCTTTGTGTGGAGTACCTGATTATTTCTGCACATTGAGCTGTTACAATTACATTTAGACTAAACCTTAAAAATCCAAAGCCCAAACCTCTCTGTGCTAAAGGAACATGTCCTAACTAAATGCAAAGAAACTAAGAATCTTGAAAAAAGGTTAGACGAAATGCTAACTAGAATAATGAGCCTAGAGAAGAACATAAATTACTTGATGGAGCTGAAAAACACAGCATGAGAACTTTGTGAAGCATACACAAGTTTCAATAGCCAAATCAATCAAGCAGAAGAAGGGATATCAGAGACTGAAGAGCAACTCAATGAAATGAGAAGGCAAGGTTAGAGAACAAAGTGAAAAGAAATGAACAAAGTCTCCAAGAAGTATGGGATTATGTGAAAAGACCTAATTTACGTTTGATTGGCGTACCTGAATGTGACGGGGAAAATGAATCCAAGCTGGAAAACACTCTTCAGGATATTATCCAAGAGAACTTCCCTAACCTAGCAAGGCAAGCCAACATTCAAATCCAGGAAATACAGAGAACACCACAAAGCTATTCCTCAAGAAGAGCAACCCCAAGTCACATAATCGTCAGATTCACCAGGGTTGAATTGAAGGAAAACATACTGAGGGCAGCCAGAGAGAAAGGTCGGGTTACCCAAAAAGGGAAGTCCATCAAACTCACAGCAGATCCCTTGGCAGAAACCCTACAAGCCAGAAGAGAGTGGGGGCCAATATTCAACATCCTTAAAGAAAAGAACTTTCAACCCAGAATTTTATATCCAGCAAAACTAAGCTTCATAATTGAAGGAGAAACAAAATCCTTTACATATAAGCAAATGCTGAGAGATTTTGTCACCACCAGGCCTGCCTTGCAAGAGCTCCTGAAAGAAGTACTAAACATAGAAAGGAACAACCAGTACCAGCAACTCCAAAAACATACCAAATGGTAAAGAGCATCGACACAGTGAAGAAACTGCATCAACAAATGTGCAAAACAACCAGCTAGCATCAAAATGGCAGGATCAAATTCACACATAACAATATTAACCCTAAATGTAAATGGGCTAAAGGCCCCAATCGAAAGACACAGACTGGCAAGTTGGATAAAAAGCCAAAACCCATCTGTGTGCTGTATCCAGGAAATGCATCTCACATGCAAGGATACACACAGGCTCAAAATAAAGGGATGGAGGAAGATTTGCCAAGCAAATGGAGAGCAGGAAAAAAAAAAAAGGCGCAGGAGTTGCGATTCTCATCTCTGATAAAATACACTTCAAACCAACAAAGATCAAAAGAGACAAAGAAGGACATTACATAATGGTAAAA
>CAUYLG010018315.1:0-21656 GCA_963573385.1 Cacajao melanocephalus
CAAAGACCAGCAGTCTGAAATGCTCTGGATTAAGAGTTTTGCAGCAAGTGCAGCTGGACCCAGGACAGTCTAGCTCAGTGGAGGGAAGGGCATCTGCCATTACCGAGGCAGTCCGCCATTACTGAGACAGATGGCCATTACCGAGGCAGTCCGCCATTACCGAGACAGACCACCATTACAGAGACAGACTGCCATCACTGAGACAGACGGCCATTACCGAAGCAGTTCTAACTGTACCTCTGTAAACCAAACTACAAGGAAGTTTACACAGCAGCTAGGCAGAGCAGGTGGCAGCTCAGCAATACCTCTGCTGGCAGACTGTGACTAGGCTACCTCCTTGCTGGGCAGGGCATCTCTGAAAAAAGGCAGCAGCACATCAGGAACTTATAAATAAAGCTCCACCTTCCCAGGACAGAGCACCTGGGAAAAAAGGCGGTTATGAGTTCCACTGCAGCACACTTAAACGTACCTTCACAGCACAGCAGCTCTGAACAGAACAACGGAGCCCACAGCTCAGCACTTGAGCTCCTCTAAGGCACAGACCGTCTCCTCAAGCTGCTCCCCGACCCTTGTATATCCAAAGAGACACCTCATAAAGGAGAGCTCAGGCTGACATCTGGCAGGAATCCTTCTGGGACAAAGATAACAGAAGAAGAAACTGGCAGCAACCCTTACTGTTCTGCAGCCAATGCAGGTGATCCCCAGGCAAGCAGGGTCTGGAGTGGACGTCCAGCAGTTCTACAGCAGAAGGGCCAGACTGTTAAAAGGAAAACTAAAAAACAGAAAGAAATAACTTCATCATCAACAAAAAGGATGTCCACTCAGAGACCCCATCTGAAAATTACCAACTATGATGACCACAGGTAGATAAATCCACAAAGATGAGAAGAAATCAGCACAAAAAGGATGAAAACACCCCAAACCAGAATGCCTCTCCTCCTCCAAGGGATCACAACTCCACAAGGGAAGAGAGCTGGATGGAGAATGAGTCTGATGAATTGACAGAAACAGGCTTCAGAAGGTGGGTAATAACAAACTTCTCTGAGCTAAAAGAACATGTTTTAACCTAATGCAAAGAAACTAAGAACCTTGAAAAAAGGTTTGACACAATACTAATGAGAATAAACCGCTTAGAAAAGAACATAAATGACTTGATGGAGCTGAAAAACACAACACGAGAACTTCGTGAAGCATATACAAGTTTTGATAGCCAAATCGACCAAGCAGAAGAAAGGATATCAGAGATGGAAGATCAACTCAATGAAATAAAACGAGAAGGCAAGATTAGAGAAAAAGAGAGAAAAGAAATGAACAAAGCCTCAAAGAAATATGGGATTACATGAAAATATCTAATCTACATTTGATAGGTGTACCTGAATGTGATGGAGAGAGTGAGACCAGGCTGGAAAACACTCTCCAGAATATTATCCAGGAGAACTTCCCCAACCTAGCAAGGCAGGCCAATATTCAAGTCCAGGAAATACAGAAAACACCATGAAGATATTCCTCAAGAAGAGCAACCACAAGGAACATAATCGTCAGATTCACCAGGGTTGAAATGAAGGGAAAAAATGCTAAGGGCAGCCAGAGAGAAAGGTCGGGTTACCCACAGAGGGAAGCCCATCAGACTCATAGCAGGTCTCTCAGCAAAAACCTTACAAGCCAGAAGAGAGAGGGGGTCAATATTCAACATCCTTAAGGAAAACAACTTTCAACCTAGAATTTCATATACAGCCAAACTAAGCTTCATAAGTGAAGGAGAAATAAAATCCTTTACGAACAAGCAATTGCTCAGAGATTTCCTCAGAACCAGGCCTGCCTTACAAAAGTTCCTGAAAGAAGCACTAAACATAGAAAGGAACAACCAGTACCAGCCACTCCAAAAATGTACCAAATGGTAAAGACCATCGACATAAGGAAGAAACTGCATCACCTAATGGGCAAAACAACCAGTTAGCATCAAAATGGCAGGACCAAATTCACACATGACAATATTAACCTTAAATGTAAATGGGCACAATGCCCCAATCAAAAGACACACACTGGCAAATTGGATAAAAAGTCAAAACCCATCGGTGTGCTGTATCCAGGAAACCCACATCACGTGCAAGGACACACACAGGCTCAAACTAAAGGCATGGAGGAAGATTTACCAAGCAAATGGAGAGCAAAGAAAAGCAGGAGTTGCAATCCTAGTCTTTGATAAAATAGACTTTAAACAAACAAACAAAAAAGAGACAAAAAAGGGCACTACATAATGGTAAGTGGATCAATGCAACAAGAAGAGCTAACAATCCTAAATATATACACACCCAATATAGGAGCATTCAGATAAATAAAGCAAGTTCTTAAGGACCTACAAAGAGACTTAGACTTCCACACAATAATAGTGGGAGACTTTAACACTCCACTCTCAATATTATACAGATCAAGAGGATATCCAGGACTTGAACTCAGAATTAGACCAACCAAACCTAATAGCCATCTACAGAACTCTCCACGCCAAATCCACAGAATATACAGTCTTCCCAGCACCACGTCGCACCAACTCTAAAATTGACCACATAATTGGAAGTAAATCACTCCTCAGCAAATGCAAAAGAACAGAAATCATAACAGTCTCTTAGACCACAGTGCAATCAAATTAGAACTCAGCATTAAGAAACTAACTCAGAACCACAAAACTTCATGGAAACTGAACAACTGGCTCTTGAATGCTGACTGGATAAACAATGAAATGAAGGAAGAAATAAAGATGTTCTTCGAAACCAACAAGAACAAAGACACAATGTACCAGAATCTCTGGGACACATTTAAAGCAGTGTCTAGAGGAAAATTGAGAGCAATAAATGCCCATATCAGAAGCAAGGAAAGATCTAAAATCGACCGCTTACCATCAAAATTGAAAGAGCTAGAAGAGCAAGATCAAAAAAAACTCAAAAGCTAGCAGAAGACAAGACATAACTAAGATCAGAGCAGAACTGAAGGAGATAGATAATTTTTTAAATTAGAAGTCCTGGTGTCTCTGGATGAGAAAAAACCAGGGCAAGAATTCTGGCACCATGAAAAATATGAATATAGTGATACCATCAAAGAATTGCACAACCTCTCCAACAATGATTCCTAAACAAAATGGAGACTCAGAAATGACAGATAAAGAATTTAAGGCATGGACTGTAAAGAAGCTCAGTAAGATCCAAAATGAGGTTAAAAGTCAACACAAAGAAAATACTAAAGCAATCCAAGCAATGGCGGAAGAAATAAACATCTTAAAAGGAAATCCATCAGAGCTTCTGGAATTCAAAACTCAAAGAATTGCAAAATACAATCGAAAGCTTTATCGGTAGACTGACCCAAGCAGAAGGAAGAATGTCAGAGCTTAAATACTGGTTTTTGCGTTATGCATCATGGCTCCCACCTGTAATTCCAGCACTTTGGGAGGCTGAGGCAGGAAGACTGCTTGAGCCCAGGAATTTGAGACCAGATCTGGCAACATGGCAAGACTCTACCTCTACAAAAATATTTTAAAATTAGCCAGTCATGATGGTATGTGCCTGTGGTCCCAGCTTCTGAGAAGCCTAAAGTGGAGGGGCCACTTGAGCCTGGGAGGTTAAAGCTTCAGTGAGCTATGATCACACCACTGTACTCTAGCCTGGGTGACACAGCAAGACCCTATCTCAAGAGAAAAAAAAGTTTTCAAGCTCATCCAGACAAAAAGTACAAAGAATATTTTTTAATGAACAAAGTCTTCAAGAAATATTAAATATGTAAAGCCACCAAATCTATAAATTATTTGCATTCCTGAGAAAGAAAGAGAAAAGGTAAACAATCTGGAAAACACATTTGAGGAAATAATTCAAGAAAATTTCCCTAATCTTACTAGTGAGGAAGACATCTAGACACAAGAACTCCAGAGAACACCTGTGAGGTACAATATAAAATAAAAATCACCTATATCACCAAGGCATATAGTCTGCAAGACTGAACAATGTCAATGCTAAAGAAAAAATCTGGAAGGCAGCTAGAGAAAAAAATAAAATCACATATAATGGGGAATCCCAACAAGAAAACAGTGGACTTCTTATATCAGATAAAACAGACTTTAAATCAACAACAACAAATAAAAAGGACAAAGAAGACCATGACATAATGATGAAGGTTCAATTCAACAAGACTTAACTACCCTATATATATATATATATATATATGCATTCAACATTAGAACACACAGATTCCTAAAATAAGTACCTCTAGATCTACTAAAAGACTTAGACAACCTCACAATAACAGTGGGGTTTTTTTGTTTTTTTTTTTTTTTTGAGATGGAGTCTTGTTCTGGTACCCAGCCCAGAGTGCAGTGGCACAATCTCAGCTCACTGCAACCTCTGCCTCTGGGTTCAAGCAATTATCCTGCCTCAGCCTCCTGAGTAGCTGGGACTATAGGCATGCACCACCATGCCCAGCTAGTTTTCATATTTTTCCTAGAGATGAGGTTCCAGCAGCACATCAAAAGATAATTCATCACAGACTGTTACCCCAATACCTTCTCCCCTTTGCTGATTTTTCTTTTTATTATTTCACTGCAATAATTCATAGCTGTGAGTACAACTATATGCTCCTATTCATTACTCTTTCTACTCCACAGTACTCATAACCATTAATTACCCCTGTTTTTAAAAAATGTTCTCCTTAGCCAACTATGACCTCCATTAGTCTTTTTTTGCCACTTCCTCATTCTCTGTCCTCCAAGGTGTCAGCAGTCTTTACAGTCTCATTCTTTAAACAGTAAAAGACAATAGTGCAAAAGAATTATCATGCACTTAGGTGCTAGGCACTGCATTAAGGGCTTCATAAAAACTGATTGATTCATTACAATTTTATGAGATAAGCAATAACATAATCTCCATTTCAAATACACACAAAATTAGACAACAGTATAATGAATCTCCACAAATCCATCACTCAGCTTTAACAATTATCAACATTTTGCCAATTTGACTCATTAATCTACACACACACATTTTACCCATTATAGTATTTTTAGAAAAAATTTCAGAAATTATTCATAAATACTAACATTTATCTTAAATATTCAAAAAGGTTCAACTGCTTGAACCTCTGCCTCCCAGGTTCAAGAAATTCTTTTGACAGTAAATACCTTCAATATTTACCTTTTGTTTTTCTGATAAACCTGATTTTATAGCTATACTGTATGACAGTAATGGATTCATGTCTCCGCTGAATGACAGATTCCCTGTTGCCTAAGTCTAAATTCCTTAGATTTCTTTGGCATATAACTCTAAATATATCGATTCAGTACCTTTCTTGCCTTAACCATCCATCACTCATCACTCTCCTGCACTATGCCTTTCCCAGCTTAAAACATTTACTATTCCCTAGAACATGTCTTACAACTTTTTTGCTGTGCAAAATGTTCTAGAAGGCCCTGTTCCTATCTCACAGAATGCTACACATCCTGTTCAAAACTATTGTGTAACAGCTGATACTGAAATCACAAAATGGAAGTAAATATAAACTGTACTGAATTTCATTATTCCTCTTGAGCACATATTTTATAAAAAGCACGAAATTAAAATCAAGTATCTTTTTTTCTCAATTGTATTTCTTATTCGTTAATTATTCATGTATGCTCTTAAGTTTTGTGGTTTTTGTTGTTGTTTTTGTTGTTGTTTGGATTTGGAGTTTTTTTGAGACAGAGTCTCTCTTTGTTGTCCATAAGATCTCGTCTCACTGCAATCCCCACCTCCCAAGTTCAAGCGATTCTCCTGCCTCAGCCCTCCAAGTAACTGGGATTACAGGAGTGCATCACCAAGTCAGGCTAATTTTTGTATTTTTAGTAGGAAGAGGGTTTCTCCATGTTTGCCAGGCTGGTCTCCAACTTCTGGCCTCAAGTGATCCACCAGTCTGGATGTCCCAAAGTGCTGGGATTACAGGCAAGAGCTACCGTGCCTGGCCAAAAAGTTAATATTTCGATGACTCTAACAAATGCATAACATGGCATTTCACCAGTGGAACACAACACTATGTCTTAAAAACTTGCTTTGGTCTCTAAAATTATAAAACCAAAGTAAGTTCTACTGTACAAGTGTACACAGAAAAAACAAGTCCTCAAAAAATGAAAAGACAATAAACTATAATTCTTAAAATCAACAAACATAAAATTTAGTTATATTTCTTGCCTATCATGCTTCTCTTAAACTGTAAGATTTTAATATGTAGTCATAACAGAAAGAATATTTAACAGTCACCCCAGTTTTTCCTTCTAAACATTTTACTACAAAATAATACAGGGAACAAAAAGACTAAGCTTTGCAAATTTTTAAAAAACATTTACAGGAAGAACTGTTTCATCATTTACTAATATATCTAAATGCTGGCCAGGCACAGTGGCTCCTGTCCGTAATCCCAGCACTTTGGGAGGCTGAGGCAGAAGCATCGATTGGGCTCCAGAGTTCAAGACCAGCCTGGGCAACATAGAGATACCCCATTGCTACAAAAAGTGGGGGAAAAAAATTAGCCAGGTGTGGTGGTATGCTCCTGTAGTTCCAGCTACTCAGGAGGCTAAGGGAGGAGGACAGCCTGAGCCCAGGGGTTCGAGGCTATAGTGAGCTATAATCATGACACTGCACTCCAGCCTGGATGACACTCAATCTCATTTATTCACAAACAAATAAATAAATAAAATACTATATTCACTGTCTAGTTCAGATATTATTTTGAGCTATTTTGTGTTTTACTTTGTTATTAGTATAAATCATACATGACTAAAGACAAACTTTAATAAGTCATCTTTATTTTTCCTTTAACCACTAATAGCTATGAAAAACCTATAAAAAATTTTACTTATTATGACTGAAATAAGATCACTTCTTAGCTTTCTGGCTAAGATCAAGCGTAGTAGGACCATAACATTAGCACAAATAAAAGATATACAGAAATGCATTTATTTTTATATCATTTTAAGTATGTTGTATCCCTAAATTATTATATTTTACAAACATTAAATAACTGGTTCCATAAATCACTGACACAGGATGAAATTCAGTTAGTAATACTGTCTTTCCATGTTTTTTTAAGTTTAAGAATACAGATACAAGCTATTAAAAACATATAGATACATGTTGCTAAAAATGCTATAACCTCAGATTCTAAAATAGAGATATTACCAAAATATACAATCTCTGAATACTACATTAGCCCCCAAAGTGATGAAATTAAAGGAGTATGATCAGACAAAAAGAGCTCTAACATTCTTTAGAGTAGCATGAGTTAGGTTCCTTATTTTGCTTAGGTTGTGAAAACACTGGTAACAGTAATCACAAAATGGCCTCTCCCACAGAATCCAAAAACTTTTTTCTCTAGGAAAGAGAATTTGGAACTAAGTATGAGGTTCCAAGTACTTTTCCTTAACTCTAAAATAAAACTCTAATTACTTGCTAGAGAAACCATGTGAAGCCACATGGAATTAGAGAAACCCTGAGTCTAAACATAGAAGCCTGGTTATCTTGGTGGTCTAGCTTAACACACTCTTCCAGCCTTCCTTACCAAGATGTTAGACATATGAGGAAACTCTCTTGGACATTCCTAACAGAATGTCTTGGACACTGAGCCCACAGTTGACTGTTGCCACAGGTAACCTCACACATCTCAGAATAACTACCTACCCAGCTGACCCAGTCAAGCCAGAAAGTCATGAGAGATAAAATGTTTGTTAATTTAATCCACTAAATTTTGGAGTACTTTGTTGTGTAGGAAGATATAATCAAAACAGTTATGTTTAATATTTTAAGGGTATCATCATTCCTGTCTCAATAATGTTTTCAAACCACACACTTTGCATCACTTTGATACTTTAATTACAAACATACAATAATTTTAATGAGCACAGTCTATCCACTGATCTCCAAACACTTGTATTAGAAATAAGGTAATGGGGAGGTGGCCAAGATCACAAATATTACTACAAATAAATACACAGCATGTAATATCAAAAATTGCAACTATTCACCTATAAGATTCCTCATTTATTCTAGTTCTAACTTTTCAACACTGTTAAATCAAAATTTAAAAAATAAACCACAAGTAGAAAGTATTCCCACATAAGCATTCATTAATATATTTCAAAATTAGAACTATAAGAAAAATTACCTATAAACAGAGGTTCTCAACCAGGGGTCATTCTGTCCCCAAGACAAATTCGGCAATGTCAGAAGTCCTCTTTTGTTGTCACACTAAGGGACAGAGCGTTGCTGACATCTAGTAGGTAGAAGCCATATACTCTGCTAAACATCTCACATTGCACAAGACTGCCTCCCACAATAAAGAATAATCTGGCCCAAAATGTCAACAGTGCCAAGAATGAGAAACCACAGCTAGGAGTGATTAAAATGTATAGATATTGTTTCTTTATAATTATTACCTTAAAACTAACCAAACTGAATGATTCTACTGGCAAAACTGATTATTAGAATTCTAAACAATTTTCTTTTTGAATGAAAAAGTGATAATTTGGTATTTTTTCTATACAAAGAAAAGCATACTGTATCAAATACTAAGCTACATAAACATACAAGAAAAGCTAGTAATATTAATTACATGAAAAATATGCAGAAAGAAGTGTCTACATTACTGGGAAAGATTATTTCTAATTGTATCATAACTGCTAATTAAACTATATTTTGTTTCATCAATATTAATTGTGATAAACATAAAATCTAGCACATAAAATTCGTATTCTACACTAATAATTCTTACTTAAATTCATTTTCAATAACATGATCAGAGAAATATCTAATTGGATTATTTGAAAATATTTTTCATTGTGCATTTTAGAAACATTTCATCTAATTATACGGTTCCACAGGACTAGGCCTGTAAATAAGTCAATTTACTTTTTGTCAAATACCTTAAGGAAAAAAATATTTAAAATCCTGAATAGGCTTTTTCAAGATAAGCTTCGCAGCTATGACCATATCTGCATTTCCTGCCCTTTTAGAAGGAACATTTTAATATGCTGAGACAGAGAAGAGTTTGTTGCAGTTTTGTAACGGAAATAATCATGGTGACTACTGTAAAAGGTTAAAAGATAAACCACTAAGAGTTGTTATATCAAACAAACATATAAGGCAGTTCTTTCCTACATTAGAAAAGGTAACAATAAACTTTTCATTACCTTCACATTTGGCTTCCTTGTTGAAACTCCTCTGTACCAACCTAAAACAAAGCATAAGAGGATATTAAAATCACACTGTCATGTTCAATAAGAAACATAATAGTATTTTTTGAAAGAAATAGATAAGCGCACATCTTTCCTTAAAACACACACTGTGGCTTTATTAGGATCTAGAGTTGCCCTAGTAGCTTACTCCAAAAGGAACAGTCTATAATGAATAAAACATTTCTAATTTTCATCACGAGGCACAAAGTCTTTTCAACTGAGTAAAATGCAATTAGAAAAGACTTCGGAGGACATGTAATTCAACAGCACAAAAATTCCTAGATAAAGGTATTGGGGCAGAGAAATGCTAAAATCATAATCACTTTTTTGTGGCAGATAGGGAGTACAGCCCAGACTTTCTGTTTCCTGGTCTCATTGAATCTTGCATGCAGTATACTGAACACTACTCTCATTTCTTTGCCTTCCAGCTGCTTAAGTCAACATCCTTGCTAGTGCAGATCACCTTCCTAATTTATTTCCTTTCAGCATTCACACACAGCAACACTAATAAAATTTTCAATTACACAATAAAAAACAATTTTCAGAGAAAGAAAATTTTACTGCCAACTTTTCCCAATTTCAACGTACTATTTTCAGAGCTCTTCTATAGTTTATCTGAATTTAAAAGGAAGCAGCTCCAGTGGGTAGGAGAGGAAGCCAAGAGTTGTATTTAAAGAAGGAAGATAAAGAAGAGATTGTTGATTGCTAAATTAATTGAGAGGTTACTGTTAAGAGTTTGTCCCACACATTAACTTTTACAATAACAAAGCTATGAGAAAAAAGAATCAAATTTTTTCACCTGAAAAATAACAAACAACAAAAGAGATGAGCCTGTTTCTGTTTAGAACAATAGCTGAAATAATAAATATCATTAACTCATTTTACACCTTGAGTCTCAATTTCTCCATTTATTTTTGAAAAATGGTGATAACTTGCCAATTTGATACTTTACAGTATTTTAAGAAACATAACAGAAAATGACATCAGGAAGCAAGGCAGAGTTAAGTCTCTTGAAAAAGCCTCTCCTCAATAAAAGCAATGAAAACACTGTAAAGCTAAAGTAATCAAGACAGTATGATACTGGTGAAATACTAGGCAAATAGATAACTGAATAGAGAATCTAGAAATAGACCCACATAAATACAGTCAACTGATCTTTGACAAAGAAGCAAAAATAATGGAAAAAAGAGTTTTCAACAAATGGTGCTGCAACAACTGGACACCCACATGCAAAAAATAAAACCTACACACAGACCTTGCCCTAGTCACAAAAGTAAACCCAAAATGGATCAGACCTTAATATAAAATGCAAAACTATAAAACTCCAACAAGATAACATAAGAGAAAATGTAAGTAACCTTGAGTACAGCAATGACTTTTTAACTACAACACCAAAGGCATGATCCATGAAGAAATAATTGATGTACAGAGTTTCATTAAAATTAAAAACTTCTCTGTGAAAGGCATTGTTACGAGAGTAAAATGACAAGCCACAGACTAGGAGAAAAATACTTACAAAAGACCTATCTGAAAAAGGAATGTTATCCAAAATACACAAAGAACTCTTAAAACTCAATGATAAGAAAATAAACAGCCCACCAAAAAATAAGCAAAGTGCCAGGCATGGTGGGTCACGCCTGTAATCCCAGCACTTTGGGAGGCCAAGGCAGGTGGATCACGAGATCAAAAGATCCAGACCATCCTGGCCAACGTGGTGAAACCCCGTCTCTACTAAAAATACAAAAATTAGCTGGGTGTGGTTGGGTGCCTGTAGTCCTGGTTACTTGCAAGGCTGAGGCAGGAGAATTGCTTGAACCCGGGAGGCGGAGGTTGCAGTGAGCTGAGATCACTCCATTGCACTCCAGCCTAGTGATAGAGTGAGATTCCATCTCCAAAAATAAAAATAAGCAAAACATCTAAACAGACACCTCACCAAGGATGATACAAATATGACAAATAAGGATATCAGAAAATGCTCAATATCATTATGTTATGAAGCAACTGCAAATTAAAACAACGAGCTACCACTGCATACCTTATCAGAATGGCGAAAATCCAGAACACTGACCCAAACCAAATGCTGGTGAAGATGTAAAGCAAAAGGAAGTCTCATTAACTGTTGATGGAAATATAAAATGGTACAAAGGCACTCTGGAAGACAGTTTGGCAGTTTCTTACAAAACTAAACACATGATTGAACAATCCATTCCTTAATATTTACCCAAAGGAACTGAAAACTTATATCCACAAAAAAAAACTACAAATGGATATTTACAGCAACTTTATCATAATCTCTGCCAAAACTCAAAAGCATCTAAGTTGTCATTCTTCAAAAGATGAGTAAAGAAATAAATTGTGGAGCATCCATTTAATGAACTGTTATTCAGTGACAAAAAGAAATGAGCTAACAAGCCATGAGAAGACACTAAATGAATCTTAAATGTATACTGTGCATACATTTAACACCATATAATGATAATGCAAATGTGACACTATACTCTCTCGCAGTCAACTCTCCTCCCCAACCTCCTCCCCCAGACCTGACAACGATTGATCTAAGTAGTTTCAAAACCACATTATCATCTCTAAGGGATGACACCATTATAAGGTGCACATGAGAAATCTGCTCAGTGAACTTCAGCCATCACCTTTTCTTAAAACCGAAACTCTGCTACAAGCTTTGCCAAATGTACCCATTCCATGACTCAGAAGAATTGAAGACAGTAAGGAAAAGAGAAAAGGAAGAAAAACCCATTATTTTTATGTTTCTTACATATGAACCAAAAAAGTTCACAAGCTCTCAAAGAAACAAAATATCTCCAAAATCATTAGGAATCAATAGAAAATATATGTTTTTAATGAACTAGTACAATGAAGTATCTTCCAAATGTCAATTTACCTATTGTCCAAGAACTCCAGACAATCTATCTTTCCAATTATATTCTCCCCTTTCATTTTCATCATTAATATCTTGACTTTCCAAGATTTCAGAATACTAGCAAAGAAAGTGAAACTCCCCTTGATGTTCAGATTGTCTGAGTCTTCATCAATTTCAATGTCATAATATGCATTTAACTGAAGAACACATCAGAGTCTCATATGGTGAGTAAAACATCTGCTGGTTTGATTACTACTAGGAACTTAAGGTTAAGGCAAAGTTTTATACTCTAACGTTTTCAGAAATAAATTTTTGTGGAAAATTAAAGAAAGGAAGGCATTCTTACAACACTTAAGTTTATAATTTAAAGATTTATGTCTAACTTTAAGTCAGAAAAATATAATTGAATTCTATGAAATGCTAAACAAGTATTGCCTCCAAAAGTTCTCTATTGATCTTCTATCCCTTCTACCTATAAATACCAGCTCTTCCCTTCCTCAGTAACTTGCTGCAACTCTCCAACTTCTAAGCTACGGGCATGTTACCCTCACTTAGCATGATTGTAAGAAACACAGACTTTTTCCACTTCACCCAAATGTATGGAAATGAAAGAATTATTGGAAATGGTTTGGGTATCAACTTCAAATTCCAAAAGAAAAGTTTAGCATTTTGAGCCTCAGTTACTCCTCTGCTCTAAACTCTCCAAAAGCATCCCAGTTGAAAACAAAATCTAAAGTCCTTATTAGAACCTCTGCTGATCTCAATTTCCACCACTCTCTCTGCTTCTCTCCATCCCATCCATCCACTGCAGCCATAATTGTCTCTCTGCAATTCTTTCAACTTACTAAGCAGGTTAGTGCCTCAGCACCTATATACTTTTTGCACCATATTTCTGGACTGTTCTTCCCCTCCCCCCACCCCTTCCACCTAGAGTATCTCAGGATTCCTTCCTCATTTCTATCAGTTCTCTGCCCAAATGTTATCTTCTCAGAAAGGTCATCCACAATTATCCTACATAAATACACAGAAGACAGAAGTTTCCCCTGACCCACTTCCCCACTAATATGGTCTGGCTTTGTGTCCCCACACAAATCTCATCTTGAATTGTAATCTCAATTCTAATCCCCACATGCTGGGGGAGGGACTCGGTGGGAGGTAACTGAATATGGTGGCGGTTACCCCCATGCTGTTCTCATAACAATGAGTTCTCACAAGATCTGAAGGTTTTATAAGGAGCTTTTCTCCTTTGTTCAGCACTTCTCTCTCCTGCTGCCATATGAAGAAGGATGTGCTTTCCACCAAGGCCTCCCCAGCCATGCAGAACTGTAAGTCAATTAAACTTCTTTTCTTTACAAATTACCCAGTTTTGGGTATTCCTTCATAGCAGGAGGAGAGCAGACTAATATAGTAAATTGGTACTACAGAGCATAGGGTTCTGCCATAGGTTGCACCCAAAAATGTGGAAGCAACTTTGAAACTGGACAACAGGCAGAGGTTGGAACAGTTTAGAGGGCTCAGAAAAAGACAAGAAAGTGTGGAAACGTCCAGAACTTCCTAGAAATGAGGGCTCAGAAAACAGAAAGATGTGGGAAAGTTTGGAACTTCCCAGACACTTGTTAAATAATTTTAACCAAAATGCTGATAGTGATATTGAAAATGAAGTCCAGGCTGAGGTGGCCTCAGACGGAGATAAGGAACTTGTTGGGAATTAGAATAAATGTGACTCTTGCTATAGTTTAGCAAAGAAACTAGAGGCATTTTGCCCCTGCCCTAGAAATCTGTGAAACTTTGAACTTGAGAGAGATAATGTAGGGTATCTGGTGGAAGAAATTTCTAAAGAGCAAAGCATTTTCAAGAAGTGACATAGCATAAAAATTTGGAAAATGTGCAACCTGATGGTGTGGTAGAAAAGAAATACCCATTTTCTTTTCTACCACATCGTCAGGTTGCACACTGAATTCAAGCCTGCTGCAGAAATTTGCTTAAGTAATGAAGAGCCAAATGTTAATCACAAGAAAATGAGGAAAATGTCTCTAGGGCATGTCGGAGACCTTCATGGCAGACCCTCCCAGCACAGGCCAAGAGGCCAAGGAGGGAAAAATGGTTTCCTGGGCAAGGTCCAAGGCCCCCCCTGCTGTGGACCTGAGGATTTGGTGCCCTGTGTCCCAGCTGCTTCAGCTCCAGCCATGGCTAAAGGTACAGCTCAGGCCATTGCTTCAGATGGTGAAAGGTACAGCTCAGGCCATTGCTTCACAAGGTGAAAGCCCCATACCTTGGCAGTTTCTATGTGGATAAAGTGGAGGCAATAATTGAAGTTTTGGAACCTCCACCTAGATTTCAGTGGACGTATGAAAATGCTTGGGTGTCCAAAAAGAAGTCTGCTGCAGGGGTGGAGCCCTCATGGAGAGCCTCTGCTAGGGTAGTTCAGAAGGCAAAGGTGGGGTAAGAGCCCACACATAAGAGTCCCCCACTGGGGCACTGCCTAGTGGAGCTGTCAGAGGACAGTCACTGTCCTCCAGAATGGGAGCTCCAAGAATTAGAAGTGGATAAATTCCTCCCAAAATCTAAGGCTCTAAAGCTCTGTTCTGTTTTACATTGTGTTATCTGATGTTTTTTACTTTTGGGGGTATCAGAAATTACTTCACATTACAAGAGAACTTTGATGTGTAATAGCCAAAATATACTTCAGTAGGAAATATATTTTTAGTGATGACAATTGGCAGTTATGGGGGGATACTGGCTCTTTGCATGTTTGGATCAGAGAAGCATGCTCTTGGCCACATGGAAGGAATGAAGATATCCTTCTCCCACCACAGAGAGATAAGACTCCCATGGGGGAAGGACTAATCACAGAATGGGCTGATTGGCTTTGGGTTACTCTGCAATAACATTCACAGTAAAATTATTGCACTGCCTTGTTCCATAATGTTTCTCTTTTGGGGATCCATAATCTATAAAAATAAAACCCTTAATTTTGGGTTTTGCTAATCTGTTTTGTGTTCCACTTGTGCCTGCTTACTAGGCCCTAAAAACTGCATATTTTAAAGAGAAACTTAAAAACTGGCAAATGAAAAAATCTTACAAATACTGGATCTTCTTCTGTCTGGGCATTTATATGTGTTGTATGTGTGATATGAGGCTTTAACAGAGGCTACCCTAAGAAATTTTGTCATCCATGGACAACTGTTGTCTTGTTATGATCCTCTTCAAAAGATGGTTTATATTCAGCTATATAACTTTGATGGGTATTCTTAAATGCAGGTTTCTGGTAAGTTTGAAGTTCGTGATTTTTATTAACTGGTTTAAAGGTAACAAGCACTTAAATATTTTGTCAGAAAAGTAAAAAGTGTAATGCCTTTTAGTTCACGTGACTTAAGTAATCTTTGGGAAATAAAAACAGTTTTGCATGCAAGGCATGTAAAAGAAGTGAAATGTGTTTTTTGTAAAAGATTATAAAAAGGCATGTGAATGTGAGGTAGATTTTTTTGCCTAAAGTGTTAAATGATTGTTTTAAGTTTAGGATACAGCTGAAGGTTTGTGCAAGTTGTGAAAATTAATCTTGTAAAAAAAAGTTTGTGTGTGAACAATGGAATAAAAATACAACAGGGTTTCCTTAGAGAACTAATCTGCCTTTGTTAACAAAAATTTGTAAAGGGTTATAAAGAAAGTTTATGAGAATCTTACCTTATGGTCAAAATGATTAACACTGAATACAATTGTCTGTAAGATTTTAAGAATTGGCTGTGACATTAATAGTACACTAATGCAAGGGTGAAATATGGCTTTCTCTCTTGAACAAGGTTTTCAGCTACATTAAAAAAATAATGAAGGATTTTTGTTTGCCTTTTGAATGACTATGGGAGAAAGGAGGGAAAGAAAAAAGACACTTCAGGAAGCTAAGTCTTCCCTCTTAATGAGTAAAGGTTTTGCCTTTTAAAAATATTTGAGTTATCATTTTGGCTAAATGACTTATGGTGACATGGAATTCCATTTTATAATATCGAGTGTCTTAAATCTTTGATATTTGACAAACTTTCCAAAATTAAATTATAAAATATGACTTTCTCTGACTTAACATTTTAGCTATTAGGTCATCTAAGGTCCAAATATGACATATTCAGCTTATTTGGTATAGAAGTAATACAAAAAGCATTGCCAAATATGAAATGGTGTTTGGCTTTCTTTGGGCTGTGTTTGTGTAAATGTTATTGATATGTGTTTCAAAATTATGAAAAACTCCTATAATTCAGATATGACAGTGTTATTAATAATTATAATTTTTATGTAAATTGTTGTATGCCTCAGAAGTAACTAAAACTCCTACTCATTTGTGGCTTTAATGGGGCTTCCCTAAGAAATTTGATCATCCATGAATAATTGTTTTCTTATTTTGATCCTCTTCAAAAACAACTGTTTTCTTCTTCTGATCCCTTGAAAAACACCTCTTTAAGGTTTATAGTCACCTATGGACCTTTGACAGGTGCTCCTGAATGCAGGTTTCTGACAAGTTTGGAGGCTGTGACATCAAAATGCAGGAAAAACCTTCAGGACTCTCCTGCAGAGTTGAAATGTTCATGAATATCAAGTAAAAGAGGACTTCTTCTGCATGGACTAAACTAATAAAAGCTCGAAGTAATCTTTTTGACTTTGCTTAAAAGTTGCTGATCCTTTGTTTTGTTTTTCAAAGTCAAGAAACCTTTTATTTTGAGCTACTTATAGCTATTAACAAGTAAATAAAGTATACTCCTGTGAAGAAAATTTGGAGGATATTTGTTTCTCTCTACCTGATTTCTCCAGAATTTGGAAACTATCTGTGAGTATTCTTAATTTATGGCAATACAGTTATTAGCATAAGTGCAGTAAGAATGTTTTCTTTTGCAACAGGACACCAACGGAGCCTGGTTATTTTACCAAAGCTTTGAATGGAATAGTGTGCTTTCCTTTAAGGAATCAAACTTGACTTGTAGAGCAACAAAAGCCCCTTGGGAAAACTGACCTCATACCTTGTCTATATAGTCCCTGTACAAGATTTCTAACCTGTAGTAAGTAAAGAATGTCACTTTCTGAAAGGCCCAGGAGCCTCAAATAGTCTTGAGACCTCAAGAGGAGATAAATTTACCAAATTAATTGGTATTTGAGGATACAAACACATGGTTGGGCTTGGCTTTAAAAAAAAAAAAAAGTCTTATCTGAGATTCCTTGTAAAAAGAGTTCCATCAAAGCCTATTTTAGAAGCATATATGAAAAATAATTACTCTTGCTGCACTTTAAACAAATAATCAGGCCAAGTATAAAACTACAGCTTATTTCTGCAAACAAACTGGTCCTATTATGATTTGTCTTTAGTAAAAATGGAAGACTGAAGAAAAAAAATTATGTTTCAAGAACTATGGTACACCTGTTATTAGATTCTAATCTCATCAGTTATTTCTAAGTTTTCTCTGTGTTTTAGACTAACCCTGCCTATCCTGTGAACCAACCAGTGATGGCTGACTGCTGCTCAGAAGAAATAGAAGGATGAGTAATGTAAAAATTTGGATCAATATTCTAATTCTAGACACATACTGGGATTGGCTAGCAACCCTGTATCAGCTTGGTTCCTACAATTGCCCAGTTCATGAAAAGCTTTCTTACTTACTTTACTTGGGATAATGTTACTTATTTTGCTTTACTGTTGTGGAATATATTGCTGTTATACTCTTTGTGTAGGAATGCAGGATAAGCTTACTGAATGGTTTCTTAAATTGAACACGTATTAATCTTCCAGATATCAGCTTTTAGAGTTATGAATGGCCCTCGGCATACCAACACTTTCTGACTGAGCTCGTCTCTACCCTGAATACAAGAGACCTTGGTAGTTAGGCAGGAATATCACCACTGCTATTCAGCCTGAAGAAGTAAGTTACAGAAGATGGATCTTCATCCCTCTACAACCCTTAAAAAAGGGAGAAGGAAAATACATTTGAATAAGAGCAACCCCATCTTGAATAGGGGTTGGGTAAAATAAGGCTGAGACCTACTGAGCTGCATTCCCAGGAGTTTAGGCATTCTAACTCACAGGATGAGATAGAAGTCAGCACAAGATAGAGGTCACAAAGACCTTGCTAATAAAACAGGTTGCATTTTTCTTGCAAATTTAAGTTCCTTATAGATTCTGAATTATTAACCATTTGTCAGATGGATAGATTGCAAAAATTTTCTCCCATTCTGTAGGTTGTCTGTTCACTCTGATGATAGTTTCTTTTGCTGTGCAGAAGCTCTTTAGTTTAATTAGATCCCATTTGTCAAGTTTGGCTTTTGTTGCCATTGTTTTTGTGTTTTAGTCATGAAGTCTTTGCCCATGCCTATGTCCTGAATGGTACTGCCTAGGGTTTCTTCTAGGGTTTTTATGGTTTTAGGTCTTACATTTTAGTCTTTAATCCACCTTGGGTTAACTTTTGTATAAGGTGTAAGGAAGGGGTCCAGTTTCAGTTTTCTGCATATGGCTAGCCAGTTTTCCCAACGCCATTTACTGAATAGGGATTCCTTTCCCCATTGCTTGTTTTTGTCAGGTTTGTTGAAACAATCGATCAAAAAGTGGGTGAAGGATATAAACAGACACTTCTCAAAAGAAGACATTTATGTGACCAACAAACATATGCAAAAATGCTCATCACTGGTCATTAGAGAAATACAAATCAAAACGACGAAACAATTGCCAGTTAGAATGGCAATCATTAAAAAGTCAGTAAACAACAGATACTGGAGAGGATGTGAAGAAATAGGAACTCTTTTACACTGTTGGTGGAAGTGTAAATTAGTTCAAACATTGTAGAAGACAGTGCGGTGATTCCTCAAGGATCTAGAGCTAGAAAGACCATTTGACCAAGCAATCCCGTTACTAGGCACATACCCAAAGGATTATAAATCATTCTACTATAAAGACACATGCACACGTATGTTTACTGAAGCACTGTACACAACACCCAAATGTCCAACAATGATAGACTGGATAAATAAAATGTGGCACATATACACCACAGAATATAATGCACCCATAAAAAAGGATGAGTTCATGTCCTTTGCAGGGACATGGATGAAGCTGAAAACCATCATTTTCAGCAAACACATGAACAGAAAACCAAACGCTGCATGTTCTAACTCCTAAGTGGGAGTTGAACAATGAGAACACATGGACACAGGGAGGGGAACATCACATATCAGAGCCTGTCAGGGGTAGGGGTATAGGGGAGGGATAGCATGAGGAGAAATACCTAACGCAGATGACAGGTTGACGGGTGCAGCAAACCACCAAGGCAAGTGTATACCTATATAACAAACCTGCATATTCTGCACATGTATCCCAAAACTTAAAGTATAATTTTAAAAAATTAAAAATTTTAAAATAAAATTTTTAAAATTTTAAAAAATAAAACAGCTTGCAGTAAAGAAGTCAACCAAAACCCACCAAAACCAAGATGGCAATAAAACTAACCTCTGTTCATCCTTACTGCTCATTATATGCTAATTATAATGCATTAGCATGCTAAAAGACATGCCCACCAGTGCCATGACAGTGTAAAAACGTCATGGCAATGTCAGGAAGTCACTCTACATGGTTTAAAAAGGGGAAGAACCCTCAGTTCTGGGAATTGCCCACCCCTTTCCTGGAAAACTCATGAATAATCCAGCCCCTGTTATAGCATAAAATCAAGAAATAACCACAAAAACAGCCAACCAGCAGGGCTGCTTGCCTGTGGAGTAGCCATTCGTTTATTCCTCTATTTTCCTAAAAAACTTGCTTTCATTTTAAAGAAGTAAAAATAATATGCATTATTATTTAGATTGTGAAGTGTCCTCGCCAGTCACCCAATGCAAGTGAAGCTATACTATCCCAAAGAGCCAACAGTACCACTACAATTGGTACTGACAGAGAAGCTGCAGAACAGTGTCAGCAGTGTTAACCCAAAAGAATGAAGCCTCTATACAGATCAGGCCATATGACAGTCAACAATCAGCAATCCTGTACAAAGATTCCAGGTGCAAACCAATCAAACCAGATCAAAAGCATTAAATGCAGTTCAACAAAAAAAATAGCCCTTTGACAAGAAGTTTCAAAGGTGAAAGTTTTTTATTCCAAAGGCATAATATATTCCTCACTGATGAAATGAAAAATGAAAATTTATTTATACCCAACACCTGGCTAACAGCTACACAGGAAGTAGAGACAGGTAGAAGATAAGCAAAGTTTCTCTTTCATTCCATACCATGATTAAAACCAGTTTAGTAACAAATCATGGTTCTTTGTACAGACTTGCATGAGGACCCAATTTAGAGATCATTTAAGCAAACAATTGTAAATCCCAGAGCCAAAAACAAAATCTAAAACCTTTTAAAAATACTGATTTTTTTACTTTGGTGCATCAATAAAAATATACGGAGTTCACCCAGTTCCGGATCCCTTTTCCAGTTATGTAACTAATAATGGACAGGACACAAAGTGTCAACTACTTGTAAAAATAAGAAACGTATAAAACAATTCAGCCCCAAAATGGAAAAACATAATTATTCAAAAGGTCTATATTCAAAATTCTCTTTCTATTATTTGCACTGAAAAATTTACACAATAATCATCTGCATTTATTCGTACAGTTTAAAGTTATATTAAATCTTCATCTGTGAACTGTAAATTTAAAGATAATTACTAATAAATAAATGTACATTTATAAACTCAGAATTTTTACCGGCAAATGAGTCATTATTTCCTTAAAATTAGTCACTCTGAAGGGCCATAAGCAAATATCAATAATACTGCCACTAATCGAGCTATTTTTAAACTCGTTTAGAATTAGAATACTATGTATTTGCGAACTTCTGGTTCTAGTTCTGACAAAAAACTTGGTTTTGGACAAAATACATGAAACAGCTGTGTAAGGATTGGAAAGCAACTATCATTGACAGAACTTGAGACACTATAATTTCCAATAGAAGGAAACCCCATCAAGTTGAGCTCTTCATTCACCTGATCTTTTTTTCTGAGGGCATACCAGCAGAAAACGACAAACTGAGATAAGGAGAAAAATGTTGACATCAAGGACTACCAAAGTACCTAAGCCTTTAGGGACAAAAATCTCAGAAAGAAGTGAATCACAAGTAAATCCAAAATTTTATATATAGTCTCCACTCCTAAGATTGCCCAATTCCCAAAGTGGCACACAGGGTTCCAAGAAATTCCACAGAAAAGAACCAGCTGGGAGGCTGAAACACTGAGTAGAGCCACATTACATTTAGGGGAAATCAGTAACACAGCAACTTTTCAAAGAAATTATGCAAGTCAAATATTAACTAAATGAAATCTATTTTTTTTTGAAAGAAAGAAAGAGAAAAGAAGAAAGAAAGAAAGACTGAAAGAAACAAAAGAATAAAGAATGTAAGAGAGAAAGAAAGAGGAAGAGAAAGAGGGAGAGAGAACGGGATTCTTGTTCTATTGCCCAGGCTAGAATGCAGTCTAAAAATGGGTATTAAAAACCTCTTTTATGCCAATAATTGTGCTTAACAATG